>OY882860.1:189846688-189851688 GCA_963693515.1 Pipistrellus nathusii | reverse complement strand
CGTCCCCTGTCCCTCCTGCCCCCTGCTCCCCCTCCTCCCTCCTCGTCTCCCTCATCCCCCCTCATCCCTCCTGGTCCCCCCTGGTCCCCCCTGTCCCTCCCCATCTCTCCTCGTCCCCTCTCCTCCCTCCTCGTCTCCCTCGACCCTCCTCGTCCCTCCTGCCCCCCTTGGTGCTCTCACTCCTACGTCCACGGTCATTCCCCGGGCTGACGGGCCTCATACCCGGTTCCCAGTGCCTCCTGGGAGAAGCTGGGGCCAGTGTTCTCCGTCAGAGCTGGGCCATGCACAGCTGGACAGTGTGAACCGAGCCCACGGTCCTGTCACCGGACCTCCTTTATCCAGGCACCCCCTCTGGGCCCAGGAGCCGCTCCTTCCAGCCGTGGCCTTGGCTCCCCAGACCCCGGGCCCCAGATTCTGAGGCCCCGGCCCTCCCAGGCCCCAGCCCCCCCAGCTCCCAGCCCCCTGGCTCCCAGGTCTCCAGGCCTCTGGACCCCCAGCCCCGGCCCCCAGGCCCGGTGACGGTAAACACCGAGTGCCAGCAGCAGTGCTGGTCACCCTCCCGAGGGCACTCGGGCACGTCCGTGCTGAAGTAGAACTTTTCTGTCCCAATAATTACACCAGCAGATCCTAATCTGGGCGATTAACACTCAACCAGCAGGCCGGGCTCAGAACAGAGGCCACAAACATCCTAATGGCTGCCAGCTGCTCCCCGGCCCGGAGCTGTCTGGGGGGAAGGGTAGGTCTGGGCAGGCCCGGGCGGTCCAGGCAGGTCTGGGTGGGTCCACGCTGGTCCAGGTGTGTCCAGACGGGACCAGGTGTGTCCAGGAGGGTCCAGGTAGATCAAGGTGTGTCCAGGCGGGTCCAGGTGGTCCAGGCTGGTCCAGGTGTGTCCAGATGGGACCAGGTGTGTCCAGGCGGGTCCAGGCTTGTCCAGGTGTGTCTAGACGGGACCAGGTGTGTCCAAGTGTGTTCAGGTGGGTCCGGGCGAGTCCAGGCGGTTCCAGGCGAGTTTAGGCAGGTCCGGGCTGGAGGCTCTGCTCAGGGCCCCGCCAATCGGCCTTGGGTGGACATGGGACCCTCTCCAGGTTCCTGTAACCCTGACAGGATGGCCCGTCCCCCCACTCCCACCCCTGCCTCTGGGCTCAGAAACACTTATTCCCTCTCAGAACATACCTATGAAGGCCGTGTGATCCCGTGAAGGCCATGTGATCCTCGTGAAGGTCGTGTGATCCCCATGAAGGTCGTGTGATCCCCGTGTGATCCCCGTGTGACCCCCGTGAAGGCCATGTGACCCCCGTGAAGACCGTGTGACCCCCGTGAAGGCCGTGTGATACCGTGAAGACCGTGTGACCCCCGTGAAGGCTGTGTGATCCCGTGAAGGCCGTGTGATCCCTGTGTGACCCCCGTGAAGGCCGTGTGACCCCCGTGAAGGCCGTGTGATCCCCGTGAAGGCCGTGTGATCCCGTGAAGGCTGTGTGATCCCCGTGTGACCCCCGTGAAGGCCATGTGACCCCCGTGAAGGCCGTGTGATTCCCCGTGTGACCCCCGTGAAGGCCGTGTGACCCCCGTGAAGGCCGTGTGATCCCGTGAAAGCCATGTGATCCCCGTGTGACCCCCGTGAAGGCCGTGTGACCCCGTGAAGGCCATATGATCCCCGTGTGACCCCCGTGAAGGCCGTGTGACCCCCGTGAAGGCCGTGTGACCCCCGTGAAGGCCGTGTGACCCCCGTGAAGGCCGTGTGACCCCCGTGAAGGCCGTGTGATCCCCGTGTGACCCCCGTGAAGGCCGTGTGACCCCCGTGAAGGCCGTGTGATCCCGTGAAAGCCATGTGATCCCCGTGTGACCCCCGTGAAGGCCGTGTGACCCCCGTGTGACCCCCGTGAAGGCCGTGTGACCCCCGTGAAGGCCGTGTGATCCCTGTGTGACCCCCGTGAAGGCCGTGTGACCCCCGTGAAGGCCGTGTGATCCCCGTGTGATCCCCGTGAAGGCCGTGTGACCCCCGTGAAGGCCGTGTGATCCCGTGAAGGCCGTGTGATTCCTTGTGTGACCCCCGTGAAGGCCGTGTGATCCCCGTGTGATCCCTGTGAAGGCCGTGTGATCCCGTGAAGGCCGTGTGATCCCCGTGTGACCCCCGTGAAGGCCATGTGATCCCCGTGAAGGTCCTTGAGGAGAGGGGTGTGAGGGAGACACAGGGCTGTGGCCTGGGCAGTGAGAGCCCTCGGATTTCAGTGGCCGGAGCTCCACGTTGTGGCCCAGGAGGCCGAGCAGACCTTCCACATGGCCATCCCCACCGGCCACGGGTCTGCAGGACCAGGGCAGGCGACCAGGGCGGGCAGGGCGGGCACAGGCCAGGGCGGGGCTGGTTCAGGGCGCACTGCTTCCTTCAGTCTGCAGTCTCAGGTGAGGGTGGGATCCGACCCGGACCCGGACCCGGACCCGGACCCGGACCCGGACCCGGACGGAATCCGGCCTCACCAGCCAGCGTCGGGCTGGCTGCTGGCAGGGCTGTGGCTGCCTGTGGTGCTGGTGGTGGTGGTGGTGGGGGTGAGGGTTGGGGGTGTGAGAGGCGGAGACAGGAAGCAGGTGCACAGGGAGCCGGACTTCCCCGTGACGCTGGGAGAGCCCAGCAGGCGCCTCCAGAGGCTGGGAGGGAGGGGGCGGCCGCACCTTCCCGCCGCCGCCCGCGCCGCCCTCCAGGCCGAGCCGAGCCGGCGGTCCCGCCCGGGGCCACACCCGTTCCCGCTGAACCAGGTGTGAGCGCCGGCGACGACAGGACGGGCTTTCGCCGTGACCGTGAAACTGACCTTATTAAACCCGCCTCCTCCCAATTAAAAACTAATTACTTCTCGTAACTGGGCCAGAGTGACATTTTCGGGCATCGATATTCCCGTCAGCAGGGGACGCCCGCACGGCCTGGCCTGCCCGCCTTTGCATTTTAACAGGATGCGTTTTTATAAATAAAGTTTTAAATCGCTAATTAATCTGTGGGGACTCCGCACCGCCTCCCGGCTCACGGCCACCTCGCTCCGCTGGGCCCGAACGCGGTCCCGCCCCCGGGTCCCCACCGAGGGGGAACCCACCGAGGGGGAACCCCGAGACCCTGCGGCTGCCATGGCGACCGGTTCCGGGCACCCGGGGTGGGGTGCCGCCATGGGGTCCCCTGCCCCCCCTTGTCTGCACACACCTGCACCATGAGCTCGGGGGGAGGGGAGGGTGCGTGTGGGACCCCGCGGGCTCTCTGCCCCGTCCCCCCAGCAGCCAGAAGCCGCCCTGAGCCCTCCCTGGGCGCGCGCGGCGGTGGGCGTGGGGGCGGTGGGCGTGGGGGGCGGTGGGCGTGGGGGCCGTGGGCGTGGGGGGCGGTGGGCGTGGGGGGCGGTGGGCGTGGGGGCGGTGAGCGTGGGGGCCGTGGGCGTGGGGGACGTGGGCGTGGGGGCCGTGGGCGTGGGGGACGTGGGCGTGGGGGCCGTGGGCGTGGGGGACGTGGGCGTGGGGGGCAGTGGGCGTGGGCGTGGGGGCCGTGGGCGTGGGGGCCGGTGGGCGTGGGGGGCGGTGGGCGTGGGGGCCGTGGGCGTGGGGGCAGTCGCTGCCCCGCTGCCTCCAGCCACACACGCAGGTGGGAGCACCTGAGCCACCGGCTGTGTCCCCACGGCGTCCCCACGGCGGCACAGCCTCCGGACACGCCCTGGAGCCCGGAACCCACCTGCTCGGAGGTGAGAGCCCCAGCTCTCAGCAGAAACCCCTAATGAGATCACCATATGCAAATAGACATGCAAATGCACACCGTATGCAAATGCAGCGGGATTCGGGGAGGGCGTTCCGGCCCTGCAGGCTGCTGGCTGGGCCTCGGGCTGTGTTTCCTGGACACACGCCCGCCGCCCGGCTGCCTGGCCGGCTCCCCCGCCTCGCCCGCGTGTCCGCGCCAGTGTCCGCGCCAGTGTCCGCGCCAGCTCCCGGGCGGAATGGGCAGATGGGCGCGGCTGGGCGCGGTGATGGCGCGGGGAGCGCTTGGCGGGCGATTGCCTCTTTATGTCTCCCCGGCCCGGTACTCGGGCTGGCCGGCCGGCCGTCTCCGCTCCCCGGCCTGCTTTTACCGCTCCTTCAGCCTATTTTTATTGTTTTTATTGGCTTCGGAAGGGGAGGGAGAGGGAGGGAGAGGGAGGGAGAGGGAGAACGTCCGTGATAGAGAATCGCTGAGTGAGCGGCTGCCTCTCGCACGCCCCTCCGGGGGCCAAGGCCGAACCCGGGCCTGTGCCCTGACGGAATCGGCCGTGACCTCCTGGCTCCTAGGTCGGTGCTCAGCCACGGAGCCACGCCGGCCGGCAAAATCCATGAACATGTATTTAATAAAGAAAAGGAAAGAAGGGTGAGGGGGCGCCAGCACCAGGCCTCAGAGGGTGCCTGCTCCCTCCCCGGGTGAGGGGTGGGGGTGCGGGGTGGGGGGTGCGGGTGGGGGGTGTGGGGTGTGGGGTGCGGGGTGGGGTGCGGGGTGCGGGGTGCGGGGTGTGGGGTGGGGGGTGCGGGGTGGGGGGTGCGGGGTGTGGGGTGGGGGGTGCGGGGTGGGAGGTGCGGGGGGTCGGGGGTTGGTGCGGGGTGCGGGTGCCGGGTGCGGGGTGCGGGGTGCGAGGTGCGGGGTGTGGGGTGCGGGGTGCGGGGTGGGGGGTGCGGGGTGGGGGGTGGGGGGTGCGGGGTGTGGGGTGGGAGGTGAGGGGGGTCGGGGGTTGGTGCGGGTGCCGGGTGCGGGGTGGGAGGTGCGGGGTGGAGGGTGCGGGGTGGGGGGTGGGGGGTGCGGGGTGCGGGGTGGGAGGTGGGGGTGCCGGGTGTGCCAGGTGCAGGGTGCGGGGTGGGGGGTGGGGTGTGGGGTGGGAGGTGAGGGGGGTCGGGGGTTGGTGCGGGGTGCGGGTGCGGGGTGCGGGTGCCGGGTGCGGGGTGCGGGTGCGGGATAGGGGGTGGGCAGGTGCAGGGTCCGAGGCGGGTCGGGAGCTGTTAGCGCACGCCCTCCT
>OY882860.1:189821688-189839188 GCA_963693515.1 Pipistrellus nathusii | reverse complement strand
AACTCCTGTCTTTCGACGGCCCCTCCCTGCGCGCCCCGGGGCTGCTGGCCGGGCGCTCGGTCTGCGGCTCTCCGTCCCTCGCCGGGAGCCCCTCGCGGTGGCGCACAGTCCGCGGGAACGGATGTCAGGGCCCAGGGCCAGCAGACACCGCCCCCGTCACTGCCTCCCTGATGGATGTGGCGGCCGCCAGGCACGGTTAGAGAACAGATCGATGTGTCGCCGAGGCTGAAAAACGGCCATTTCCCGTCCTGACGTGACTGCTGAGGAACGGCTGGGATTTTTCCGCCGAGAAGCATTTTCTCCGCCAGTTTCAGGCTGACGACGCCGGTCCCGCGGCCTCCCCTCGGAGTGTCGCCGCGAACACGCGTATCCCGTGTTGGAGGAGCTGCATGGAACACGGCTATTATTCCTCGGAGCTTCTCCCCGCTCCCCCCGGGCCTGGCAGACCTCTCCCGAGCGAAGCTCTAGGTGGGATTCAACGGTCCTGTCACCTTTAGAAACCCCACACGTCCGTCATTTCATTTCCTCCCGTATCTTCCTGTCGCTCCTGGTGCGGAGCGTCGGGCGTGGACAGAGGGCGTGGGCCCCGTGGAGAGGCCTGGTGTTTATTTCTTCCCGCGTGCCTCCCCGAGGGCGTGGGGCTGTGACGATCGGCGGCCGTGGTCCGCTCGGAGCCCGTCCCGGGGAGCGCCCCCTGGGGCCGTGGGCCATCTCACAGCTTCTTCCTTACGTTTCTGTTTTCCGCTCGGTGTGACCACAGGCTCCTGCACCTCTGACCTCGTGGATGAGGCACGTTCCTGCCTGCACTAATGGGCTCGGAGCACTCTCCGTCCCATTGGCGGATGCTCAGGGCCAAATGCTTTCCGCACAGACGGCTGGTGTTTGTTACTCTTTCTGATCCCCCGAGGACATGTCCCCAGTGACTCACAGGGCGAGTGGAAGAGAGAGGGAGAGACCGAGATGCATCGATGTGAGAGAGACACAGCGGTGGGCTGCCTCCAGGGCCTGCCACCGAGGTCCGTGCCCTTGACTGGAATCGAACCTGGGACCCTTCGGTCCGGGGCCGACACTCTACCGCTGAGCCATGGGCTTGTGATTAATGAAAAAAATAAGTGGGGGTGTGTGTGCCGCCTGAACCCCCACCCTCACCCCCACCCCACAAACACCTGTGCTCTCACCGCCCACACTGAGGAATGGGGTCATCCTTCCTCTGGATCCTGAGACGTGAGACCCTGGGCAACGGCTGGAGGCGGACAGGCAGCCCCACCGCCCGGAGCCTGCGGCTCAGGGAGCGGGGGTCAGGGGCCGGGTCGGGGCAGGTCGGAGCAGGTTGGGGCGGGGTGGGGAGGGCTGGGTAGAGGCAGGTCACACAGGTTGGGGCGGGTCAGGGCGGGTTGGGGTGGGTCAGGGTGGGTCGGGGCAGGTTGGGGCAGGTTGGGGCGGGGTGGGGCGGGCTGGGTAGAGGCAGGTCACACAGGTTGGGGCGGGTCAGGGCGGGTTGGGGTGGGTCAGGGTGGGTCGGTCCGGCCCGGCAGGGCTGCCTGCAGAGGCTCCTCCCGCCCGTCGGGGGAGGCGCATTGGGACGGAGCTGGCTGCTCTGGCTCAGCTGTGCCTTCACGGACCTGATTCCCACCCCCTCCTCCCATGAGGGGCCTGGCCACAGCGTCTGCGATGCCGACCCCACGCGGCCCCACCCCAGAGCCCGTGGCACTTCCCCCGGCAAAGCCGCTCTGCCAGGCCTGGCCTGGGCACGTGGTTCCGCTGTGGCCGCTCTGGGAACCGTGGGCCCCCCCCAGGGGGCAGGACCGTCCGGACAGCCCAGGCGAGGTCCCGACGGGGTTCGCATGGGGTTCACGTGTTCCCACAGTGACCGTCCTGGGCACCGCGTCCAGAGAAACCGAGGCTCCATCCATCGGGGTTCCAGGACGGAAAACGGAACGAGGCCAACAATTACCCAGCTCCGGACGACACACGGAGGAGCCGAGTGAGAGCAGGGGAAGGAGGCCGCCCGGGGGGGGGGGCAGCGAGGGCAGAGCCTCCGATGAGAAGCGATGCCCAAAGTCGATTTCGTAAACAGATTACAGAACGCTTCCCACGAGAGGCCGGCAAAGCAGACAAATGCCCAGCAAATGTAATCGGGGGGAAAGGAGAGCCAAAGCCGAAACCCTGGCTCAGTGGACGCAAGGGTCCCAGGTTCGATTCCCATCAGGGACATGTGCCTTGGTTGCGGGCACATTCCCGGTGGTGGTGGGGGGGGTGTGAGAGGCAGCTGATCAACGTTTCTCTCTCATCGATGTTTCTAACTCTCTGTCCTGCTCTCTTCCTCTCTGTAAGGAATCAATAAAATACATTAAAAAAAAAAAAGGAGGAGGAGGAGGCCGCGGCTAAGTGCCGAGCGGAGCGGCCGCGTGTTTTCGCGGGAAGCCTCCGTGCGAACGCTCGCAGCGACGGAACCGGCGCGGCCGCCAGACGCGGGAACACAAACCGCCTGCGCTGACTCAACAGCACACGTCCCGCCGCGCGGTGCCATCGCCTGGCAGGAGGTGCGCGCACGGGGTCCATGCTTTTCCTTCGGCTGGAAACAAACGCCGGGAACAGAGCGGGGGTTTTCTCCTCCTCGCTGGCAGGCGCGGGGACATGCACCGGAATCACCTTGCAGGCGAGGCCGGGCGGCTGAGGGGAGAGGCGGGGAGGAATGGAGTGAGGCTGGGGCCGGGCCGCGCCAGCCGGCCCCGGGGCCTCCCTCCCGGCTCCAGGAGGAGCTTGATGCAGTTCCGGTTCCAGGGCCCGGCCCTGATCTAATGAGAACGAGTCCCCAGGAAGAGTCAGGGAGCTCTGAAAAGAACAATATTTGTAATATTGCCGCATGCAGAGCAGTAACTCATTTCCGAGCTCCGGTAATCCGATCGGCGCAGCGCTGCCCGCTGTGGGAGTGCACGGCGAGGGAACAGGGAATCGGGAGCCGCGGCTAATCTCGGGGATTCGATTTGCGGTCCGGCTCTCCCGTTCCGGGCGGAGAGCGGCGGATCTAACAGAGCCGCCAGCGCCCTGCCCGCCTGCGTGAGGGAAGCCAGACCCTCCTCCGGCAGAAGCACACGTTCCAGAGGACTAAGGCTCACGTGGCGGTGATGGTGGTGATGGTGATGGAGATGGTGATGGTGATGGTGGTGATGGTGATGGTGGTGATGGTGGTGATGGTGATGGTGGTGATGGTGGTGATGATGGTGATGATGGTGATGGTGGTGGAGATGGTGGTGATGGTGATGGTGATGATGGTGATGGTGGTGATGATGGTGATGATGGTGATGGTGATGATGGTGATGGTGATGATGATGGTGATGATGGTGATGGTGGTGATGGTGGTGGTGATGGTGATGATGGTGATGGTGGTGGAGATGGTGATGGTGATGATGGTGATGGTGATGGAGATGGTGATGGTGATGGTGGTGATGGTGATGGTGGTGATGGTGATGATTGTGGTGATGATGATGATGGTGATGGTGGTGATGGTGATGATGGTGGTGATGGTGATGGTGGTGATGGAGATGGTGATGGTGATGATTGTGGTGATGATGATGGTGATGGTGGTGATGGTGATGATGGTGATGGAGATGGTGATGGTGATGATTGTGGTGATGATGATGGTGATGGTGGTGGTGGTGATGGTGGTGATGGTGGTGGTGGTGATGGTGATGATGGTGATGGTGGTGATGGTGATGGTGATGGTGATGATGGAGATGGTGATGGTGATGATTGTGGTGATGATGATGATGGTGATGATGATGGTGATGGTGGTGATGGTGATGATGGACACAATATCACCCCACCACCCAGAATCCAGGCTCAGCACTTCCATGTGGAATGTAACAATGAGGGGGGGATGTGGGCAGAGGGTTAGCCAGGTGAAGGCCTGTCTCTGACCGTCCACATGGCAGCTGTAGGACAGGACCCGGGGGGACAGTCACCTGGTCCCTGGTGCCCTCGGCGGACTCACACTGCCCGGGCAGAGGTCACTGGCTTCTGGGCCTCGGAGACGCCGCCCAGGGCCTCCGTGTCCTCCTCCACGTCCACTGTCACCTCGGGGTTGAGGGGGCGGGGGGAGCCCCAAAGGGAGGAAGGGCATAAGCAGCGCTGGGTTCTGTCTGTAACATCGCCAGCCTCTGGCCCGCGTTTCCTTCTCTCCGCCGCCCAGGAGCCTCGCTGTGGGGACGGGAGGGCGTGGGAATGGGGAGTACGGGGGGTGTGGGGGGAACGGGGAGGGCACAGGGATGGGGAGGGCACGGGGACGGGGAGGACACGGGGACGGGAGGGCGCGGGGATGGGGAGGACACAGGGATGGGGAGGACATGGGGATGGGAGGGCGCAGGGATGGGGAGGACGCGGGGATGGGGAGGGCGTGGGGACGGGGAGGACATGGGGACGAGGAGGACGGGTGGGGGAGGACGCGGGGACAGGGAGGGCGTGAGGACGGGGAGGGCACAGGGACGGGGAGGTTGTGGGTGGGAGAGGGCGTGGGGATGGGAGGATGTGAGGATGGGGAGGGCGCAGGGATGGGGAGGACGCGGGGACGGGGAGGACATGGGGACGGGGAGGATGGGGGGGACGGGAGGACGCGGGGACGGGGAGGGCGCGGAGACGGGAGGACGGCGGGATCGGGGGGACGGGGAGGATGGGGGGGGCGGGAGGACGCGGGGATGGGAGGGCACGGGGATGAGAAGGTCACGGGGCAGGGAGGACACTCCCGGGCCGACCAGAGCCGCTGGGAGGGGGCGCGGCGGAGAGGGCACTGAACGCACAGACTCTGCCAAACACCAGGAGCCGCTGGGTGTGCTCACGCCCGTGAAGCCGCACCTTTTAAACAAACACATTTACACACGGACCCTCGATAGGTCATTTCCAATCGATATGGAGGTGAACCTGCGGACAGAGCCCGTCCTCCCTGGCCACGGGCGGTGAGGCCGGCAGTCGGGCCGACGGAGGGCGGGGACGCGGCAATCCTGGCGCATGGCCATCAGTGAGTCCTCACGGAGGGCGGCGGCCGTCTTCCCGTCCCGGCCGCCACACCCGGGCGCGCACACACACACGTACACACACGCACACACACACACGCACACACACGCACACACACGCACACACACGTACACACACACACGCACACACACGTACACACACGCACACACACGCACACACGTACACACACGCACACACACACGCACACACACACACGCACGGGCGCGCACACACACACGTACACACACGCACACACACACGGGCGCGCACACACACACGCACACACACACGGGCGCGCACACACACGTACACACGCACACACACACGTACACACACACGGGCGCACAGACACACACGCACGGGCGCGCACACACACACGTACACACACGCACACACACACGGGCGCGCGCACACACACGTACACACACGCACACACACACGGGCGCGCACACACACGCGTACACACGCACACACACACGGGCGCGCACACACACGTACACACACGCGCACACACACGTACACACACGCACACATACACGGGCGCATGCGCACACACACACACGTACACACACACACCACACAACACACACGCACACGTACACACACGCACACACACACGTACACACACGCACACACACACACGCACACACACGCACACACACGCGCACACACACGTACACACACACACGGACGCACACACATGTACACGCACGCACACACACGCACACACACGCACACACACGCACACACACGCACACACACGCACACACACGTACACACGCACACACACGCACACACACGCACACACACGGGCACGTGCACACACACGTACACACATGCACACACACACGTACACACACGCACACACACGTACACACACGCACACACACACGGGCGCGCACACACACACGTACACACGCACACACACACACGGGCGCGCACACACACGTACACACACGCGCACACACACGTACACACACGCACACATACACGGGCGCATGCGCACACACACACACGTACACACACACACCACACAACACACACGCACACGTACACACACGCACACACACACGGGCGCGCACACACACACGTACACACACGCACACACACACATACACACACGCACACACACACGGGCGCATGCGCACACACACACCTACACACACACACGTACACACATGCACACACTCACGGGCGCGCACACACAAGTACACACACGCACACACACACGTACACACACACACCACACAACACACACGCACACGCACACGTACACGCACACACACGGGCGCACACACACACCACACACACACACACCACGCGGCACCCATGCACACACACACAGCACACACACACAGCACACACCACACACAAACACATGCAAACACACATAGACGTGTGCACACACACACGAATGCACACACACACCACACACACTCACATAAAGACACCACACACACCACACACATATGCGCACATGCAGGCATGCACACTCACACACATATGCACGCACAGACACTCACACACACACCACACACACACATACACGTACACACACGCACACACACACGTACACACACACACACCACACACCACACCACACACCGCACAACACACACGCGCACACACACGTACACGCACACACACGGGCGCGCACACACACATGCGCGCACACACACACAGGTGCGCACACACACACGGGCGCGCACACACACACGGGCGCACACACACACACGGGTGCGCACACACACGGGCGCGCACACACACGTACACACACGCGCACACACACGTACACACACGCACACATACACGGGCGCATGGGCACACACACACGTACACACACACACCACACAACACACACGCACACGTACACACACGCACACACACACGTACACACACGCACACACACGCACACACACGCACACACACGTGCACACACGCACACACGTACACACACGCACACACACGTACACACACAAACACACGTACACACACGCACACACACACGTACACACGCACACACACACGCACACACACACGCACACACGCGCACACACACGGGCGCGTGCACACACACGTACACACATGCACACACACACGTACACACACGCACACACATACACACACGCACACACACGGGCGCGCACACACACCCGGGCGCACACACACACACACGTACACACACACGGGCGCAAAGACACACACGCACGGGCGCGCACACACACACGTACACACACACACACGGACGCGCACACACACACGTACACACGCACACACACACATACATACACGCACACACACTCGGGCGCATGCGCACACACACACACGTACACACACACCACACAACACACACGCACACGTACACGCACACACACGGGCGCACACATACACCACACACACACACACCACGCGGCACCCATGCACACACACACAGCACACACACACAGCACACACCACACACAAACACATGCAAACACACACAGACGTGTGCACACACACACGAATGCACACACACTCACACACCACACACACTCACATAAACACACCACACACACCACACACATATGCGCACATGCCGGCATGCACACTCACACACATATGCACGCACAGATACTCACACACACACCACACACACATACACGTACACACACGCACACACACACGTACACACACGCACACCACACACCACACCACACACCGCACAACACACACGCGCACACACACGTACACGCACACACACGGGCGCGCACACACACATGCGCGCACACACACACAGGCGCGCACACACACACGGGCGCACACACACACACACGGGTGTGCACACACACGGGTGCGCACACACACGGGCGCGCACACACACGTACACACACACACACCACACGCACACACACACCACGCGGCACATGCGTACACACACACAGCACACACCACACAGCACACACCACACAAACACACACAGGCATGTGTGCACACACTCACACACCACACACTCACATAAACACACCACACACACCACACATATGCGCACATGCAGGCATGCACACTCACACACACACATGCATGCACACTCACACACACACCACACACACACACACATGCAAAGGAACCAGGTCCCCGGGCAGCCTGCCCTGTGCCTACTTGGCTTTTCAGTGGTTTTTGTTTGTTTATTTGTTTTTAAAATATATTTTATTGATTTTTCACAGAGAGGAAGGGAGGGGATAGAGAATCAGAAGCATCGATGAGAGAGAAACATGGATCAGCTGCCTCCTGCACCCTCCCTACTAGGGATGTGCCCGCCACCAAGGTACATGCCCCGCAACCACGATACATGCCCTTGACTGGAATCGAACCGGGGGCCCTTCAGTCCGCAGGCCGACGCTCTATCCACTGAGCCACCCCGGCCAGGGCCTTTCCGCTGTTTCTAAATATTGTTTCCGCGGTGTCTCCCGTAAGCTGTGTCACCCCCCGTAACAGTGAGCCACGCCCCCGAGCTGCACGTCGGCTGTGGTTGGCGCTGGAAACAGGATTTCCGTGGACGGCGTGGTACCGGTGCTCTCATCGCAATGAATCCGCGGCACAGGCAGCGCCCAGTTCTCACCAGCAGTGGCCGCCGGTCTCTGGTCTGGAAGTTACAGGAATCCACGGTCAGCATCGAGAGGGTGACCTGGCTGGCCGCCCCCAAAGTGGGCACAGAAGGGAAGCCGACGAGGGCACAGCTGTGGCCAGGGACTGGGCGCCCGCAGGGTCACCAGGTCACGTCCTCTTCGATTCTCGCCACAGGAAGTCCGGGGGACGTGGGCCTGGGGCCCCGATGCCGGCTCTGCCCCCAGCCCCAGCGCCTCCCACACGGCCCGGACGCCCGTCCCTGCCGGCGCGGGCACAGGCGGGCGCTCCCGGCGCGGGCACAGGCGGGCGCTCCAGGCACGGGCACAGGCGGGCACTCCCGGCGGCACAGGCGGGCACTCCCGGCCCAGACCCGTCCAGCACGGGCACAGGCGGGCACTCCCGGCGCGGGCACAGGCGGCGCTCCCAGCGCGGGCATAGGCGGGCGCTCCCGGCGCGGGCACAGGCGGCGCTCCCGGCCCAGGCCCGCCCGGCGCGGGCACAGGCGGGCGCTCCCGGCGCGGGCACAGGCGGGCACTCCCGGCGCGGGCACAGGCGGCGCTCCCGGCGCGGGCACAGGCGGGCACTCCCGGCGCGGGCACAGGCGGCGCTCCCGGCGCGGGCACAGGCGGGCACTCCCGGCGCGGGCACAGGCGGGCACTCCCGGCGCGGGCACAGGCGGCGCTCCCGGCGCGGGCACAGGCGGGCGCTCCCAGCACGGGCACAGGCGGCGCTCCCGGCCCAGGCCTGCCCGGCGTGGGCACAGGTGGGCGCTCCCGGCGCGGGCACAGGCGGGCGCTCCCGGCGCGGGCACAGGTGGCGCTCCCGGCCCAGGCCCGCCCGGCGCGCTGGTGCGGGGACGATGGCATCCCTTCCCTGCAGACGAGCCGCCGGCGCCATCTGAGCCGCTGCCGCCCGTAGATCTGGCTGCCGCCCGAGGTTGTGTGTCGGGGGCTAATTTTAGCTCCCCCCCCCCCCCCAAAACACACACCCAACACTCCTCTCCCCGGCTCCTCGCTGGGAACCATCTAACGGCCGCTCCTCCCTCCCTCGGCCGTGGCGAGGCAGCGTTCCGGGAGGGGGGCCAGCACCGCCGGGGGGGGCGGGGTGGGGGTGAGGGGAGGGCTCGGCCTGCTCCGGCCGAGGGAGAACGGGGTTCCCGTGTCTCGGGGAGCGGAGGGAGGCCCGGGCTGGGGAGAGGCTGGGGCTGAGGCCTGAGCTCGGAGCGCCCCCCACGGGGAGGAAACGCCTCCAGAGGCGCCGGCCCCCGGACACCCGCTCCCGGGAGCGGCCGCAGCTGCGTCCTCAGTCCCTTCCCGCACACCGGCCTGGCACAGGGAGCCGGGAACCCAGACGGGGACAAACGGGGACGCGGCCAGCTGGGCCTGCAGGCAGCCCCCCCCCCCCCTCACCACGGAGACCAGACACCGGCAGAGCTGAGCTCTGAACAGACAGGCCGAGGCTGCTGCCCGGCGCCAGGCGCTGCCCACGGCAACGGAGGGAGGACCCACCGCTCGCCCAGGCCACAGCGGGCGTCAAGGTCACGGAGGTCAATGGCCGAGCCGAGCCTGGAGGTCCCGGCCCCGCTGTGCCCCCAGAGGGCACGGCGCCGGGCCCGTAGCCGGCGTGTGAGGGGCGCTCACCGGACACCGTGGCTGTCCTGCTCAGCCATCAGCACCCCCGGGCGTTTCTGGGGGCCCAGGGGGCGTCAGGAGGAACACGGCCCCACCCCAGGTCCAAGTCCGGGGTCACTGTCCCGGCCGAGTGCCCGGCCACGGGCGACCTGGAGGAGCCGGGGGCTCCCGGGGGAGAGCATGGAGGCGGTGCAGCCCCACAGCCCCGGCCCCGGCGCCGGGCCAGGAAGAAGGGGGCTCCTTGTCCACCAGGAAACGGGGACCCAACGTGACCCCCACACCGCTTCTCGGGGGCACCGAGCCCCGTGGGAGGGGGCCGCAGCGCGTCCTCCTCGGGGACCTCAGGACGGGGAGCATGTCCGTGGGGTGGGGGGGCCCACGCACGGCTGGGCCCTGCCCGCAGTCCCCGCTCTGTGCCGGCTCCTCTTTCTCCCCCTCCCCCCCAATCCCCCCTCCCCCCCTGTGCCTCTTCCCGCCACTCCCCCCCCCCCCGGCTCTGTGCCGGCTCCTCCCCCTCTGTGCCGGCCCCCCCTCCCGTGCCGGCCCCCCCTCCCGTGCCGCCCCCCCCCCGCTCTGTGCTGGCTCCCGGCCGTCCCCCCCCCCCCCGGGTTTAAACCCCGCAGGCACGTGGTGCAGGCGAGGAAGACCCTCCCGATGGTGCCTGTGCGTTTCCACGCCGAAGCCCCTCAGCCCTGGCCGTGGACGGACGTGGCCCCGGTCGCACCCGGAACCAGAAATGGCTGAGACGCTGTTTCCAAACTCTTCCTCTGCTGGCCGAGAGGCCCTGCGATCGAGGGGAAGTCTGGTCGGTTCCCTCCCTGTTACCGAGGTGTCTCTCCACACTCGGTGACACGTTCCTAAGGGCCCCGCGCCCACCACGCACGTGGCCCCGGCCCCGGCAGCTCCGCCACCTTCCCCGGTGGCGAAGGCGTGGACTCCCCGAGTTTGTCCTCCTCGGCGTCCACTTCAGGGTCTGTCCTCCTCGTCCGCTCCTCTTCCCGCCGCCCCGTCCTCCGCCTGCTGCCTGCCGTCCTCCCCTCTGGCTCCGGACACCTCGGTCCTTCTCCCCGTCCGTCCGTCCCTCACGTCCCTGACCCGCCCGTGCCAGCGTCCCTGCTTCCTGCCTCTCGGGAAACGTTTGAGTGACGTTTCTCCCACCCACTGAGCTGCATCGCATTGGCAGTCCGTGTGGATGTCAGGGATTAGGTTTCAGAGTCTCTCACTTTCAGAAGCTCCATTTCACTTTTTAACAAAAGCTCCTTTCCGTGGGGCTAGTCCCCTGTCCCCCTCCTGCCGTCACACCCGCTCCCTCGGCACTTAATCACCCGCATGCACAGCGGAATCCCGTGTTTCAGCGGCGGCCTCCTGGCCGGGCCGTGCGTGCCGGCTCCCGGCTCACACGTCGAGGCTCTTCCCGCCCGGAGCGCCGCGGTTTTTAATTGCAATTTCACGCTCCCCTGAAGAAGGTGTAAGGTGCGAGCCTTCGGGGCAGCTCCTGCTTGCCTCTGCTAATTGCTCGGTGGCACTGCCAGTGCAGCCCTCTTTCCGCTGAACGCGTGGTTTCCCTCTCCTGCTTCTTTCTTTCTTTCTTTCTTTCTTTCTTTCTTTCTTTCTTTCTTTCTTTCTTTCTTTCTTTCTTTCTTTCTTTCTTTCTTTCTTTCTTTCTTTCTTTCTTTTTCCTTCCTTCCTTCCTTCCTTCCTTCCTTCCTTCCTTCCTTCCTTCCTTCCTTCCTTCCTTCCTTCCTTTCTTTCCTTCCTTCCTTCTCTCTCTTCTTTCTTTTTTCTTCTTTCTTTCTTTCTTTCTTTCTTTCTTTCTTTCTTTCTTTCTCTCTTTCTTTCTTTCTTTCTCTCTTTCTTCTCTCTCTCTCTCTCTCTCTCTCTCTCTCTCTCTCTCTCTCTCCTTTCTTCTCTCTCTCTCTCTCTCTCTCTCTCTCTCTCTCTTTCTTTCTTCTCTCTCTCTCTTCTTTCTTTTTTTCTTCTTTTTTTCTTTTCGTCTCCTTCCTTCTTTCCTTCCTTCCTTCCTTCCTTCCTTCCTTCCTTCCTTCCTTCCTTCCTTCCTTCCTTCCTTCCTTCCTTCCTTCCCTTCTTTCCTTCTTTCCTTCTTTCCTTCTTTCCTTCTTTCTTTCTTTCTTTGGCGGGGGTGGGAGAGGGGAGGGAGGAAGAGGCAGCGCACCACAGTGAATTCCAAAAGCAGACGCGTACGTGTGCCTTTGGGTTGAGATTGTTGCGAGGTGAGGGTGTGCTGGGCCAGAGGTGAGGGGAATCTTTTCAAACGTGATTTTGTTTTATTTTTCATCGTCTAAAGTTGTACATGTGTCTCCTTTCCCCCCAGTTGACTCCTCCCCCATCCCTTCCCATCCCGGGCAAGCCCCACCGCCCCAGGGTCTGTGTCCATCGGCGATGCTCACAGGCATGCACACAAGTGCTCTGGTTCTCTCTAACCCCCTTCCCTACCATTTGTCTCTGGATCTATTGTTCGTCAATTTATGTTGATCATTATATCCCACAAATGAGTGAGATCATGTGATACTTATCTTTCTCCAACTGGCTTATTTCACTCAGCATAATGCTCTGCAGGTCCATCCATGCTGTTGCAAATGGTAAAATTCCTTCTTTTTAATAGCGGTGTAGTATTCCATTGTGTAGATGTACCACAGCTCTTTAATTCACTGGTCTGCTGATGGGCACTTGGGCTGTTTCCAGATCTTAGCTATGGTGAATTGTGCTGCTGTGAACACAGGGGGGCATATAGCCTTTCTGATAAGTGTTTCTGATTGGTGTAGGTATATTCCTAGGAGTGGGATCACTGGGTCCAATGGGAGTTCCATTTTTAACTCCATACTGTTCTCCACAGCGGCTGCGCCAGTCTGCATTCCCACCCGCAGTGCACGAGGGTTCCTTTCTCTCCGCATGCTGATGACAGCCATTCTGACACAGGTGAGATGGGACTGCATTGTTGTTCTGATTTCCATCTCTCGAATGATTAGTGACTTTGAGCATGTTTTCATAGGTCTCTTGGCTTTTTTGAATGTCCTCTTTCAAAAAGTGTCTATTTAGATCCTTTGACCAATTTTTGATTGGATCATTTATCTTCCTTCTATTAAGTTGTATGAGTTACCCGTAAATGCTGGAGATTAAACACTTATCAGAAATATCATTGGCAAATACGTTCTCCCATGCAGTGAGCTTTCTTGTTGTCTTGTTGACGGTTTCTTCTGCTGTGCAGAAGCTTTTTA
Source organism: Pipistrellus nathusii (assembly GCA_963693515.1). Taxonomy (NCBI): domain Eukaryota; kingdom Metazoa; phylum Chordata; class Mammalia; order Chiroptera; family Vespertilionidae; genus Pipistrellus; species Pipistrellus nathusii. The sequence goes on along the minus strand of OY882860.1, from coordinate 189,825,705 downwards.
TTTTGATGTAGTCCCATTTGTTAATTTTCTCCTTAGTCTCCATTGCCTTAGGAGCTGTGTTGGTAAAGATATCACTACGACATATGTCTGCCATTTTGCTGCCTATGGAGTCTTGTAGGATTTTTATGGTTTCTTGTCTTACATTTAGTCCTTTAGTCATTTTGACTTTGTTTTTGTGTATGGTGTAAGTTGGTAGTATAGTCTCATTTTTTTGCATGTATGTGACCAAATTTCCCAGCACAATTTATTAAAGAGACTGTTTTGACTCCATTGTATGGTCTGGCCTCCTTTGTCAAATATTAATTGGGCATAATGGCGTGGGTCGATTTCTGGCTTTCTGCTCTGTTCCCTTGGTCTTTGTGCCAGTACCAGGCAGTTTTGAGAGCCGTGGCGTGGTAATACAGTTTGATATCTGGTAATGTGATCCCTCCTAATTTGTTCTTCTTTCTCAGGATTGCTGCGGCTATTCGGGGTCTTTTTTTTTTTTTTTTTCAGATGAATTTTTGGAGAGTTTGTTCTAGATCTTTGAAATATGCTGTTGATATTTTAACGGGGAGTGCATTGATTCTGTAGATTGCTTTGGGTAGTATGGACATTTTAATGTTGTTGGTTCTACCAATCCATGAACATGGTATGTTCTTCCATTTATTTATGTCTTCCTCTATCTCTTTTTTCAATGTCCTGACGTTTTTTGAGTACAGGTCTTTTACATCCTTAGTTAGGTTTATTCCTAGGTATCAGTTTTTTTGGTGCTATGGTAAATGGGGTTTGTTTTGTTTCTCTTTCCATGGGTTCATTATTGGTGTATAGAAATGCCAAAGATTTCTGGGTGTTAATTTTGTATCCTGCTACATGGCCAAATTCATTTATTGGCCTAGTAGTTTTTTTTGATGGGGTCTTTGGGGTTTTCTATGTATAGTACCATGTCATCTGCAAATAAGGACAGTTTTACTTCTTCTATTCCAATTCGGATGCCTTTTATATCTTCTCCTTGTCTGATTGCTATGTCTAGTACTTCCAGCACTATGTTGAACAGGAGTGGAGAGAGTGGGCATCCCTGTCTTGTTCCTGTTCTTAGGGGAAATGAGTTTAGTTTTTGGCCATGAGTATGATGTTGGCTGTGGGTTTATCATATGGCTTTTATTATGTTGAGGTCTGATCCTTCTATTCCCACTTTGTTGAGAGTTTTTATCAAGAACGGGTGTTGGATTTTGTCAAATGCATTTTCTGCATCGATTGATGTGATTATATGATTTTTGTCTCTCAGTTTATGTGAAGTATCACGTTTATTGATTTGCAGATATTGTACCATCCTTGCATCCCCGGAATAAATTCTACTGGGTCATGGTGTATGATCTTTCTGATGTAATGCTGGATCTGAGATGAAGGGAGAGGGAGAGAGAAACATCCACGATGAGAGAAAAATCATCCATCGGCTGACTCCTGCACGCCTCACACTGGGGATGGAGCCCGCCACCCGGGCCTGTGCCCTGACCGGGAATCGAACCTGTGTCCTCCTGGTTCCTAGGTCAACGCTCAGCCACTGAGCCACGCCGGCCGGGCTGTGGATGGGATCTTTCATTTCCCGGCTCCACTCAGGGCCGAGGCTGAGCAAAGCAGTTATTTCCTGTGGGAACCACACTTCCTCTCTCCCGAACTTCATTCTGCTGCCCGTCGGGGTCCTGACCTTAAGGCATGTCCATGTTGTGAACGTGGACACTTCCAGGGCCGGGGCCCATCCCCTCCCTCACACAGCCCACGGGAACTCCCTGGCCACGGGGTCAGCCATGCCTCCCGCTGCCTGGGGGGCCGGGCCCAGCACCTCCTCCTCACGGCCCAGCACCCGATTGTCAACCGGCATTATCGCCGGAGCAGCCAGGACTGTACGAACGTGTTAACGTTCGGTCCAGGATTTAGCTTTTCTGGCCCGAGGGCTTCTGACTTCTCTCTGACCTCGGTCAGGTTACCGTGGCCTTTTTTTGTTTTGTTAATCCTCGTCCGAGGACATTTTCCATTGGTGTTTAGGGAGAGAGGGGGAGACAGAGAGAAACACCAATGTGAGGGGGACACATCGATGGGCTGCCTCCTGCGTGAGCCCTGACCAGGGCCCAGGCCGGGAGGAGCCTGCAGCCCAAGCACGTGCCCTGGACCGGAATTGAACCCGGGACCCTATGGTCCGCAGGCCGATGCTCTATCCACTGAGCAACACCAATCAGGGCTTCCATTGCCTTTCATGTCTCCTTCGTGAGTACGATGAACCAGCGGTGGCGGGGGGAGGGGGGCCTTCCTTAGCCCAATGCTACCCAAACAAAACTGTTCTGTTGGCCCCCCCTAAGGTCCAGAGAGAAACACGGGGGTCCCTCACCGCCCACCCCCCAGGCGTCAGGTCCTGCCCGGGGCTCACGGCCTGTCCTCCTTGTCGACGCAGGAAGGGCAGGAGCCCCCCCCTCGGTCCCCCCCGCCCCCCCGCCGGGCTGCGGGCTGCAGGGCCGCGCTCATTCCCCCGGAGGCGGCCGCGTGGGGCCAGGCGCCCTGTGGGCCGTCCACCCACCAGGCGGCCAGGGCCGTCCTCCCGGCTGTTTCTGGATGCAGCGTGCACGCCCCGCCGGCTTCCTAAATGAACTCATTTTTAATCAGAAGTCGCTTCCATTAATTACGAGCCGAGCAATCAATATCCATTTAATCCGGCAGATGGAGCCCCTCGGGGGCGCCTGCCGCCTCCCCGCCCCCCCACGCGGAGTCCGCGGCGTCGGCCTGAGCCTCGTCACGGGCAGTGCGTCCCTCAGGCCGCCATGCTGCGGAGCCGTTAGTTCCCGCTCACCGGCGTGGCGGGCGGTGATGGGTGGCACGGGCGGCGAGGGTGTGTGAGGAGAGGGTGGGGGCAGGAGGAGGGGGACACGGGAGCCCCACCCTTTCGCCCCCGAAGCCCCCGGGCCCGTCTCTGGCCTCCGGGGCAGCTCAGGTCCAGGATGGGGTGGGACGGGCCTGGGCGGGAAGGACCCAGCAGGCCCCACGGGGGTCCAGGGGCCGTGGCTCTGGGCGGCCCAGGCATCTGCGCTCCCCGCTGAGAGCCAGGCCCGTGCACACTGCGGCCGGACCTCCCTCCCAGGCGGCGGGTGGGCCGTCCCACGGGCTGCCCTGCGGGGTGGGGGGCCAGGCTGTGGGGTCATAGCGAGCAGGAAGGGGGCCACGCTGGGCTCCTGATGGCCTCACGGAGCGGGAGACATGCGTGATGGAGCAGGAGACACGCGTGGCGGATCAGGAGACACGTGTGATGGAGCAGGAGACACGCGTGATGGAGCAGGAGACACGTGTGATGGAGCAGGAGACACATGTGGCCGACGGGCACGTGGAACGCAGAGTGGCGCCCGGATACGCGGACGGGACGGTGGCCACGTGCCCGGCTGGGCCTGTGGTGCTGGCCGGCTCCCACGTGATTGCGTGTCCGTGTCCATGTCTGTGTCCGCACTGAGCAGGTGGCCTCGCGTGTCTGGGATCCCGGGAGGAGAGCATGGGCGTCGTCGTGCGGACATGAGGTTGGCACAGTCTGGGGCGGCCGCAGCCACGGCCCCGAGGACGCCGGGCCGAGCAGGTGCCGCCGAGGCGCCTCCCGGTGGCCGGGCGGGAGAGGAGGGCGGACACGGCCTCAGTGTGGAGGGGATGTGAGCAGGGCTCAGCGAAGGGGCCTCCGTGGCCCGTGGGAGGGGCTGGGCGGGCAGAGCCAGGGGAGGCACGGAGAGAGGGCCTGGCCCAGGCCGCGGGGCTCCGGGGCAGAGCGTCAGCCGCGACTGAAGGGTCCCGGGTTCGATGCCGGTCAAGGGCATGTCGCCGGGTGGCAGGCTCCTCCCCGGCCCGGGCCCTGGTTGGGGGCGTGCAGGAGGCAGCCCATCGGTGCGTTTCTCTCTCATCGATGTTTCTCTCCGTCCTTCCCTCTCCCTCCCTCCCTCCCTCTCCGAGGCACTCAGACGAGGATGAACAAACAACAAACCACAAACTGGAGCAGGCGGGGACCCGCTG
>OY882860.1:189789188-189816688 GCA_963693515.1 Pipistrellus nathusii | reverse complement strand
AGTGAGCGGACCCAGCCTGCGGGGCGGCCAGGGCCGGCCGGCCGGTCAGTGGCTGTGACGGCGGCTGGCCTGGCGCCGGCAAGGACGTGGCTGCTCCGTCCGCATCGATCCACCTGCCCGCGCCGTCCTTCTCACCGAGCGCCCGGCCATTGTCTGATTAACGGCGCCCGATGGGGAGGAGGAAGCTTTTATCCGATTGCACGTCGGCTCGGCTTATTGATCCGAGACTCCCCCGCCGCCCCCCCCCCCCACCTCTTTCTCCCCCGAGGCTGCTCTGCCCTCCGGGCAGGAGAGGGAGCGGCCGGGCTGCCAGGTCTGGGTCCGGTGCGCACAGCCGGTCCCGGTGGCCGGTCCGGTCCGAGAGCCAAGGGCGCCCCTGAGGTTTCGGGGTGCGGACGGTGGTGCCGGGGCCAGAATTGGGGGGGCGGGTGAGTGCATGAGGATGAGGCCGAGAGCCAGGCAGCGGCTCAGTCTCCACTGCCCACAGCTCCGGGGGCGCAGATGGACTTGGGGGGGTGGGGGGCGTGGGTGGGGTGGGGGTTTCGGGGCCTCCAGGCCTGGGTTCCAGCAGCCCCTCCTGTGACCGTGTTCCAGGGTGAGAAACCACAGCTGCAGCTGGCCACGTGGCTCCGTGGCTGAGCGTCGACCTGTGACCCAGGAGGTCAGGGTTCGATTCCCGGTCAGGGCACAGGCCTGGGCTGCGGGCTCCGTCCCCGTGTGGGGCGTGCAGGAGGCAGCCGATCCGTGATTCTCTCTCATCATGGATGTTTCTAACTCTCCCGTCCTCTCTGAAATCAATTAAAAAATATATTTATATAAAACACCCCAAATCCTCCCCCCCCCAGAGCGCTGAAGCCCAGGCCAGCCCCGGGCCTGCACCCCGTCTGCACGTCACCGTGAGGTCAGGCCTGATGCCTCCTCCGGGCACAGCCACCCTGTCCCGCGTCCTCCTCCTCCGGACGTGGCTTCCCGCGTGGACCCGGACACGGTCCCTCACCAGGCGGCCCCTGGGGCTGCAGCCAGCTCCCCACAGCCTCTCCCTGCGGCCAGAGGGGGCGCTGGCGTGACGTGAATGGATCGGCGAGGATGGCGGCTCTTCGGGAAGGTCCCGCCCTGGGCGGGCGCGGGCCCCAGGCCCCCAGCGCCGGGCTCACCGCCCTGTTTTTGCCGATTTGCTTCACAAACAACAATCAGTGTTACTTTACGAATTCTTCATTCAGTCTGTGGAAGTTGGATTTATTTTCTTGTTTGTTCTGCTCTTCACAGAATCGGCCCCCGTTTTCCCGGCTGGGGTGTCGGCGTGGACTCTGGGGAAATGTCAGAGTGGGGACACGTCCGTTCCCTGGCAATGAGATGAATGCACGTTGCGTGGCAATCCGGTGCAGCCGCCACGGCTTAAATTACAGCCTGCGATCTATGTGTGCGCCTGCTCTGTAATTTATGTATTTGTCTCGCTTTGACCGTTTTTATTTAGCCAATTCTTTCCTTTTTAATAATCTGGGTTAAGTGCTCTAAAAATTCAAACAGGACCTCCCTCGCAAAGCCATTAAAAAGCCTCCGTTTCATGCTGTGTCTTTTCACGGTCACGCCGCTGACCTTCTGGAATTTAATTTACATTAAGGAGTGTTTCCCCCAAACGTTCAGCCAGCCGGCCGGCTCGGCGTAATGAATAATCCATTAGGAGGCCCTTGATTTAAACCCGGCCTGTGACTCGTGACAAAGCAGAACTCCGGAGCCGGCCATTCCTTCCGCCGCACGGAGCACGGCGGCCCCGGCCGTGAGGGCAGACACCCCGGGCCGCCCACGGCCCTGTGCCCGAGGAGCCCCCGGCGGAGGGCGGGCCTGGCACTGCCTCCTGGCCTCACGCCTGCTGGGGGAGCCGCCAGGCCATCGGGGACACGGCACAGTGGACGGGCGTCAGGCGGCCCTGGGTCCCGAGGCTGCGCCGGCCACACCCCTGCACACATCCCTTCTGGTCTATGTTTATGTTAATGCTAGAGGCCTGGTGCACAGGCAGGCAGACATCCCTCTCACAACCCAGGATGCTGGCACAGCCTGCTCCCCTGCCAGCCTGATTGCCCCTAACTGCTCCCCTGCCAGCCTGATTGCCCCTAACTGCTCCCCTGCCAGCCTGATTGCCCCTAACTGCTCCCCTGCCAGCCTGATTGCCCCTAACTGCTCCCCTGCCAGCCTGATTGCCCCTAACTGCTCCCCTGCCAGCCTGATTGCCTCTAACTGCTCCCCTGCCAGCCTGATTGCCCCTAACTGCTCCCCTGCCAGCCTGATTGAAGCCTAACTGCTCTCCTGCTGGCCAATTGCCCCCCAACTGCCCTCCCCTGCAGGCCTGGTTGCCCCTAACTGCCCTCCCCTGCTGGTCATCTTGTGGCAGCCATCTTTGACCACATGAGGGCAGCCATTTTGTGTGTTGGAGTGACGGTCAATTTGCATATCACCTCTTTATTAGACAGGGTGTCTAACATAGAGAATGTGCAGATCACACCAGATCTTATTCCATAATCATGCAATCACTAGAGGTGCAGCACATGAAATTCATGCGTGGGGGGCGGGGGGTGGGCCCCCTCAGCCCGGCCTGCGCCCTTTTGAAATCTGAGGCCCCTCGGGAGCTGTCGGGCCTAAACTGGCAGTTGGACATCCCCCTTGCAATCCGGGACGCTGCACCCACTGGTGACCATCGGGGGGCAATCAGTGGATGTTCCTCTCTCCCTCCCTCCCTCCCTGCCTTCCTCTCTCCCTCTCTCCCTCCCTCCCTCCCTGCCTTCCTCCCTCCCTCCCTCCCTGCCTTCCTCCCTCCCTCTTTCCCTCCCTCCCTCCCTCACTCCCTCTCTCCCTCCCTCCCTCTCCTTCCCTCCTTCCCTCCCTCTCTCCCTTCCTTCCTCCCCCCCTGCCTCCCCCCTCCCCCCCTGCCTCCCTCCCCTCTTCCTCCCTCCCTCTCTCCCTCCCTCCTTCCCCCTTCTCCCTCCCTCCCTCTCATTCCCTTCCTCCCTCCCTCCCTCTCTCCCTTTTTCCCTCCCCCCTCCCTCCCTCCCCCCTGCCTCCTTCCCTCCCCCCTTCCTCCTTCTCTCTCTCCTTCCCTCCCTCTATCCCTCCCTCCCTCCCCTCCCTCCCTCCCTCCCTCCTTCTTGCACTTTTCATATTGGTGAAAGGCATCTGCTGCTGTGTGGGCAGCTGCATTTTTGCCTGATTAAAAAAGTAGCCCATAACATGATCCTTCTGAGGCCGTAGAGCCATTTCCCCATCTCACGCGTCCCCGCGCCGGCCCCTCTGAGCGTCTCCCGCCTCCACTCCTTCGGCGTCAGAGGAACCGTTTTTCCCCGTCCGTCCTGACCTCCCTGTGAGGCGCATGACAGACTCTTGCTGTCGCGTTTCTAGGGCCAAACAGGGGGGAAATGGCAAAAATATGAGTCATGCTCTCGATCTCCAGGTTGTGAATATTTCACAGCTGAACTCATCAAACATTCAGCTGCTGACGCGCCGGTCTGAGCCGGCCTGGGCGCGGGGCAGGCTGGGGGGAGGCGGGAGGCTGCCCCGGGGCCCTGTCCCTCTCCCCGTCACCCCTTTACCTCCAGCGTGGCTCACGGAGCGCAGTGCCCGCCCAGGACCCCAGGGCCTCCCTTCCGAGCCGAGGTGAGAGACCCCGCGCTGAGCAAACTGGGTTCCAAACAGCTGTGTTCATTCGGGAGCGGAAGCCACGTCTCTCCTTTTATTGTAAAGATTTTAAAAACGGATCCGAGGGTGAAAAGGAGGGAGAGTGAGGAGAGGAACGTCCACGTGAGAGAGAGATGTCCGTGGGCTGCCCCTGCTCCATCCCCCCGTCCCCCCGTCCCCCCGTCCCCCGGGGGGGGGGACCCAGCAGCCGGACACACCACGCCCAGCGCTCAGGATGGGGTCCACGCGAGTCCCCAGGACACGGAGCACCGCCGGGATGGACGCCTGCCCCCGCCCTCAGTGTGCCCCTGCAGCTCCCGCCCCGCCCGCCCCGCCCGCCCTGGCCCATCGGCCCCTCCTCAGCTGCTCCCCCTGGGGGCCGCGTGCCTCCCCGTCTGTCACTCACGTGTCGGTGTGCAGAGGGCCCCTCGGGCATCGGAAGCCCCACTTTCCCCGCACCGGCCCCTGGGGGATCCTGCCCCAGCACCGGCCCAGCTCCCCCCTCGCCTTCCCGAAGGCGCCCCCCCCCCATGCCCTCTCATCCAATCCCACACGCCTCAGCCACGCCCAGCTTCCCGCACCCACAGCCCGTCCAGAGCGAAGCGTGTTTCCCTCCTCTGCGCTTGGACCCGAGAGAGAAGACACCGGCTCCAGCCCTGGGGGCTCACTGGGCTCAAAAATAACAAATCCTGTGCAACAAAGAGGCAAAATGCAAGTTGACAGTCACACCCTCGCACACAAGATGGCTGCCCCCATGTGTCACAAGAAGGCCGCCACAAGATGGCTGGCAGGGAGGGCAGTTAGGGGTGACCAGGCCTGCAGGGGAGGGCAGTGACCAGGCCAGCAGGGGAGGGCAGTTGGGGGTGTCCAGGCCAGCAGGGGAGGGCAGTTGGGGGTGACCAGGCCAGCAAGGGAGGGCAGTTGGGGGTGACCAGGCTAGCAGGGGAGGGCAGTTGGGGGTGACCAAGCCAGCAGGGAAGGGCAGTTGGGGGTGACCAGGCCTGCAGGGGAGGGCAGTTGGGGGTGACCAGGCCAGCAGGGGAGGGCAGTGACCAGGCCAGCAGGGGAGGGCAGTTGGGGGTGACCAGGCCAGCAGGGGAGGGCAGTTGGGGGTGACCAGGCCTGTAGGGGAGGGCAGTGACCAGGCCAGCAGGGGAGGGCAGTTGGGGGTGACCAGGCCAGCCAGCACTCTCCACACCTGACACCGGGGGGCCCTGAGCGAGGTTCTCACTCCCAGGGCCCCCGTGCCCCTCGCTTGGGAACGAGCCCACGGCTCCGTCACAGGACAGGAAGCCGTTCCACGGGGTTGCCGTGACGAGGCGCCAGGCAGAGGCCGGGGCAGGCGAGCTGGCTGAGCGCGGAGGAGCCCACGGGGGCCTGTGGGCGGAGGGAGCGGGCAGAGCAGGCTGGGGACCAGGAGGTCAGGGTTCAATTCCCGGGCAGGGAGCGAGCCTGGAGGAGATCGATACAAATACGCTAGAAAAAGCCAAACACGTTAAAAAATGAATAGAAATGTGCTTCTGCTTCCCATTTTAATTTCTAATCCACACTAACAAGAGGGTCATATGCTAATTAGACCGGGTGACCAGACTTCTGGACAGTTAGGGGCAACCAGCCGGCAGGGGGGCAATTGGGGGGCGACCAGGCCAGCAGGAGGGGCAGTTAGGGAGTGACCAGGCCAGCAGGGGGGCAGTTGGGGAGTGACCAGGCAGGTAGGTGAGCAGTTAAGAGCCAGTGGTCCCAGATTGCGAGAGGGATGTCCGACAGCTGGTTTAGGCCCCACCCTGCAGGGGGTCCCTGAATGGAGAGGGTGCAGGCCAGGCTGAGGGGGACCCGCCCCCCATACACGAATTTCATGACCAGGCTCTAGTATAATAATAAATATCAATAGCTATTTATATCCATATGTCAATAGCTAATATCGGGGCCAGGGAACCTCATTGGCACCAGGGGAACTGTTTCTCCCCGTCCCTCCTGACCTCCGTGTGGCGCGTGTGACAAATTCTTGCTGTCACATTTCGAGGGCCAAATGGGGAAAACGGTAAAAATATGAGTCATGTTATGGATCTCCAGGTTCTGAATATTTCACAGCGAATTCATCAAACACGTGGGATTCATCACCCACGTGAGAAGCCTCACGCCAAGATCGGTGCCCGGCCTCAAGGGCAGGGCCATGCGGGCTCTGAGCTCTGCCCTGTGGTCCTGCCCCACCTGCCCGCTGGCCAGTCCCTCTGGGTCCGGCACACGAGTTCAGCTGGGTCCTCGGGGGTGGAAGCTGGTTCTTTAAAAAAAATATATTTTATTGATTTTTCCCAGAGAGGAAGAGAGAGGGATAGAGAGTCACAAACATCGATGAGAGAGAAACATTGATCGGCTGCCTCTTGCATACCCTCTACTGGGGATGTGCCCGCAACCAAGGTACATGCCCTTGGCCGGAATCGAACCTGGGATCCCTCAGTCTGCAGGCCGATGCTCTGTCCATTAAGCCAAATAGGTTAGGGCTACATTACTCTTTTTTAAAGAATTGTTAATCCTCACCTGAGGATGTTTTTTCCATTTACTTTTAGGTTTTCAATCTATTTTTATTGATGTCAGAGAGGAAGGGGGAGAGAGAGAGAGAGAAACATCACTGATGAGAGAGAATCATGGATCCACTGCCTTCTGCACGCCTCCTTCTGGGGACCAAGCCCACAACCCGGGCACCTGCCCTCACGGACTCGAACTATGACCTCCTGGTTCGCAGGCTGTTGCTCAGCCCCGAGTCCCCGGCCGGGCTGTTACTCTGAGGCTCGTCCAGCCGGGGCCCCGAGTCAGACTCGGACCTGCCTCTCCCCTCCGGGCGCCCACTTCCTGCTCCGGCCCAGGCGTCTGTCCTCAGCCTCCGAGGACGGCCAGGCCCACGCCGAGCCCGCACTGCCCGGTCCGGGCGCTGTGAGTCCGCGCACAGTCTGTGCTCTGGCTGCCCCCTCCCCCGTGGCACAGGCTCCGAGCCCGGAGCACCCTGCTGTGTCGTCCACTTTGCTCTCCGTCAGCCCTCCCTGATGTCCATCCCGGCGCTGCCGCTCGGCACGTCCTTCAGGCCGGACCCCGGGGAGTGGCCCCCACACCCCCTCCTGGGCAGAGCTCCGTGAGGATCCCGGTGCCAGGCGGGCCCGGCCCCTGCGGCAGGGACGGGGGGGGGGGGCGGCTCCCGGCACAGCCGCTCCCGGCACCGCAGCCGGCGTCCAGCCCGCTGTGTGAGATGAGATCGGCACAGATGGCCGCCCTCCCCCACGTGGACACGGGCCCAGCACGGCGGGAGGCTGTTAGATAAATCCACCTGGAACCCGGCCTTCCAGCGTGGCCTCAGCCTGCCTGGCAGCTTCGTGGACAGGGCCTCGGCTGCCCGGCGGCTCCGTGGACAGGGCCTTGGCTGCAGCCTGACAGGCCCCGGTTCCATCCTGTCAGGGCACAGGGCGGGCTGTGGGCTTGATCCCCAGGGCAGGGCATGCAGGAGGCAGCCGGTCCATGCGTCTCTCTCATCACGGATCTCTCCTCCCCGTCCCTCCCCTTCCTTTCTGGAATCAATGGGAATGTGTTTACCACAAACACAAAGCAGCACCGGCCGGCCCAGGACCCCAAGCCGCCGCGGGCACACGATGGTCCTGGGGTCACCTTCCATGAGGGGACAGCTCCCCGCCCGGTGGTGGGACGGGGGACAGGACACGCGGGGTCCCAGTGGGAGAGGATGCTGGACCAGTGGCTGCCGCAGAATTCATGGCGTGCGTGTGCGTGTCATGGTGTGGACTCGGGGTGTGATTCGACCGTAACTCAGTGCGAGGCCAGAGGGGAGGGCAGCCCTCGCGCCTCTGCACTCCAGGGAGCGTGCGGGTGAGTGGCCCACCTGGCCATCGGCTGCTTCTCCAGGACGGGGACGCCTCCCCCCCTCTCCGCCCCCGGGGTGTGGTTGAGATTTTAGGGATCGCTGCTGGCTGGATCCCAGAGGGCGTGGGGGGGGCACACAGGCTGGACGTGGTGCAGGGAAGCTCCCTCTGCAGCGGGCACTGGCGTGGCCCTTTAAGGGGGTTTAGTTAGCGGCTCTGGGCATTGTGCCGGGAGGTGGGGGCGCCTGACCTGCGGTGGGGACGGCACGTTGGCCAATGTTTGCTCGGCGATGACTGGCGATAAATGAACTCAGACGGCGCCTGATGGGCGCTCAGCTGCCCGTCTCCTCGATGAGCCAGAGGACAAAGCAGAACAACGCCAATGCCAGCACCTGGCGGAGCCACGTGGGCCTGCCCTGTGAGCCCAGAGCGAGACGTGTCCAGTGCGTGTGACCCAGGCCTCAGGACAGCAGCCCGGTCCCCGCGGGCCAGCACGCCAGGAGCAGGTGCTCCTTCAGCAAATACCTGCCTGGGGCTGATTCTCATTAAAGTTTCATGTAAGCCTCCATCATGGAGACCCAGCCACGCACTCACGGGAATAACTCATTCTCACTGGGAACCACCAACGATAGAGGACACGTGAAAACAGTTAAAAAATTAAAATCACAATCCTCCTAGGGGAGAAAACCACCAGCTGTGCACTCGTCAAGACACTATTCACCCACCTGTCCATCGACCACCCAACCATCATCCGTCATCCATCCATCCACCATCTATCCACCATCCTTCATCCATCCACCATCCCTCATCCATCCACCATCCATCCATCATTCATCCATCCTCCATCATCCACCATCCATCATCCATCCATCCACCCATCCATCCATTCACCCATCCAACCATCATCCATCCATCCATCATCCACCATCTACCCATCCATCCATACACCATCCATCCATCCACCCATCCATCATCCATCCATCCATCCATCCATCATCCATCCATTATCCATCCATCCACTATCTATCCATCATCCATCCATCCATCATCCACCATCCATCATCCATCCATTATCCTTCACCCATCATCCATCCATCCACCATCCATTATCCATCCATCCATCCATCACTCATCCACCATCCATCATCCATCCATTATCCTTCACCCATCATCCATCCATCCATCATCCATCCATCCATCCATCCACCCATCCATCCATCATCCATCTATCCATCCATCATCCATCCATCCATCCATCCACCCATCCATCCATTATCCATCCATCCATCCATCCATCCATCCATCCATCTATCATCCATCAGTTATCCATCCACCATCTACCTATCCATTCATACACCATCCATCCATCCATCCATCCACTACCTTCATTCATCCCCCATCCATCCATCCACTATCCATCCACCCATCTATCCATCCATTCATCATCCAACCATCCATCCATCCACCATCCTTCATTCACCCACCATCCATCATCCACCATTCATCCACCCATCCACCCATCCATGCATCATTCATGCACCATCTACCCATCCATCCATACACCATCCATCCACTCATCCACCATCCATCCATCATCCATCTATATCTATCTATCTATCTATCTATCTATCTATCTATCTATCATCTATCTATCTATCATCATCATCTATCTTTCTATCACCTATAATCTATCTATGTCAGTTATATTCATTTAACTACAACACCACACAGCCTAAGGTACCTTACAATGTAGGCAGAACACTGCCCCCAGAGATGTGCCCGCGTCACCCCCAAACTGCCGTCACCTCGCAGGGCGAGGGGGCTGAAGGCTGCAGATGGAACTAGGTTGCTGGTCCGCTGACCCTCAGGGCGGCTCTGGTCTCGGGGACCCGGGGCGGACTTGGGGACCCCAGGGCGGACTCAGGGACCTTTGGGGGAACGGCGGCTCCTCACGCTCCTGGGCACAGACAGCCCTCGGGCCCTGGCCCAGTCGCTGGTTCCTGTTATTCCTTCGGTCATTCTGGCAACCGGCACTCCCCCCATGGCCATTGTGACGAGACGGCCCAGGAGGTGGTAGGTAACGGACCTGCAGGCACGTCGGTGCGTCCCCCTGGGCCCGCGGGCACTCGCACCGACGGGCGTCTCAGCGGGACCAGGCCGGCTCTCGCCCGTCTCCCCACAGAACTGCCCCTGGACCCCACGCCCGGCCGCCTCACCCCACCCGTGCTGTCCGTCCCGCTCTGCGGCCAGCCGCCCCCTCCGCCGGCTCGGCTGCCCTCGCGCTAACTCCTCCATCCCACGCTCCTTCATTTACGTGGGGTGCTTGCTTTTGCGCAGGTAACGATGGAGCCACGGCGTTGGATCTGAGTGGAGTTTGGCCTGGACGCTCTCAGGTGGTTATTTCTCCGGCGATCTCGCTCCGGCCCCGGCGCTGTCACTTCCAGTTTGCGTCTGGCCCGTCGTGTCCCCATTATTATTCTGGCATCGCCAGGGAGCGGTCTCCGTGTAATTCCGGTTCCCCGAGTTACTGGAGTGTTTAATTTGCATATGGGGCGGAGTGTGCTCTCTATTTCTCCCCATCACGCCGGCGAAATTGGGATGGATTAATTGCGTCTGAGTTGTGTAGTTCAGAACATTTACAATCTCACTTCCGTTTGTGGGCTCTTCTGTTCTCCCAAGTTCTTTGTCATGAGAGGGCGTATTGTCACTGGAAAAAAATGCCAAGTGAAATACAATAAGTCCACACAGTTTCTACAGTTTTGTAAACTGCGACTATTCACACCGATTTTTAAAAAGAACGTATTTACAATATTTACACAGCTGTTTTTGTAATGCTGGGGGACTGGCGACATGGTGTATGCAAGGATCAGTGCGTGTGCCGGTGCGCACACCTCTGCGTGTATGCGTGTGACTGTGCACATGTACACGTGTGCATGTCACATGCGTGTGCATGTCACATGCGTGTGCGCGTCATATTCGTGTGCGTCTGAGGCTGTGCTGAGACCACGTGCACGCAGCAAAGGCCTTCAGCCTGGCAGATCTGTGGGTTTCTCCCTCCCCTCCTGCCCGCCTTGTCCGGACCCAGGGACCCAGGCTCCGGTCGGCCTTGGCTGGCCCTTCAGGGCCGTTTCTCACTTTGGCCTTCGGCAAAGCCCGAGGGCCAGTCCCCGCCCCTCCCGCAGCAAACGCCCCGCCCCACCCCTCCCCGGCCCCGCCCCACCCCTCCCAGGCCCCGCCCCTCCCACACAGGCCCCGCCCCTCCCGCAGCAAACGCCCCGCCCCACCCCTCCCCGGCCCCGGCCCGCCCCTCTCAGGCCACGCCCCACCTCCCAGGCCCCGTTCCCAGGCTCCACTCGCCCCTCCCCTAAGGCCCCTCCCCTCCCGCTCAGGCCCCGCCCCTCCCGCTAAGGCCCCGCCCACAGACCCCACCCACCCCTCCCGCTCAGGCCTCTCCCCTCCCAGGCCCCTCCCACCTCCCAGGCCCCGCCCCCAGCCCCCACCCGCCCCTCCCCCTCAGGCCCCACCCCTCCCGCTCAGGCCCCGCCCCACCCTCTCAGGCCCCGCCCCTCTCAGGCCCTGCCCCAGCCCCACCCCCTCCCCGGCCCCGCCCCACCCCTCCCTGGCCCCGGCCCGCCCCTCTCAGACCCCGCCCCACCCGCTCAGGCCCCGCCCCCAGGCCCCACTTGCCCCCCCCCGCTCAGGCTCCGCCCCTCCCATGCCCCGCCCCTCCTGCTCAGGCTCACCCCTCCCAGGCCCTGCCCCTCCCAGGCCCGCCCCCCGCTCAGGCCCTGCCCCTCCCAGGGCCCGCCCCTCCCGCTCAGGCCCAGCCCTGCCGCCCAGGCCCCGCCCTGCGGCCCAGGGTCCGAGGAGGAGGACCGTGGTCAGAAATCAGCCGGAGGCGCGCTGCCTGGCTCCCGGGCTCCGCAGAGGCTGCTCAGGCCGTTTATCTCTAAAACCCATCCCTGGGCAGCGGGGCTCGGAGGCCACGCGGGGGCATTGGGGGCTCCCCCACCTTCCCGCGGGCTGAGATCAGCATCTGCCCCTCACCCCTCCGGGCTGCCCGCCCGAGGGCCACGCCAGGAGCCGGAGCGGTGGGCCCGGCCCCCCGGGCCCCGGCGGCGTCCGCCCGCTGGTGCGGGAGCCGCGTGACCAGCCGGAGCCTGGGGACCCGCCGCCAGTGCCGGCCAGACGCGCAGGACAGCCCGGGCCACACTGACGGATGGATGGTGGATGGACGGATGGAGGATGGATGGATGGTGGATGGATGGGTGGTGGATGGATGGTGGATGGATGGAGGATGGTGGATGGATGGTGGATGGAGGATGGATGATGGATGGATGGTGGATGGCTGGATGGATGATGGATGGATGGATGGATGGTGGATGGATGGATGGATGGATGGATGGTGGATGGAGGATGGTGGATGGATGGATGGATGGATGGTGGATGGATGGATGGATGGATGGATGGATGGAGGATGGATGGATGGATGGTGGATGGAGGATGGTGGATGGATGGATGGTGGATGGAGGATGGTGGATGGATGGTGGATGGATGATGGTGGATGGATGGTGGATGGAGGATGGTGGATGGATGGTGGATGGATGATGGTGGATGGATGGTGGATGGAGGATGGTGGATGGATGGGTGGTGGATGGCTGGATGACGGACCGATGGCCCCGCTCCCCCGGCGGAAACCACTGTTCACGTCTCGGCTGCGGGCGCAGTGGCCTCTCCGGGGCCGTGAGTCCGTGGAGCCACTGGTGCGACCGGAGGCCTCACGTCCACGGGGCCACGCCTTCCCCCGCCACGGCCCCGCCACGGCCCCGCCACGGCCCCCGCCACGGCCCCGCCACGGCCCCGCCACGGCCCCCGCCACGGCCCCGCCACGGCCCCGCAGAGCCTCTGGGCTGCGGCAGGGACACAGCCCCACGTGTGCACCGAGGAGGCCGAGGTCAGGGCTGCATGCCCGGTCCGGGCACGCGCTCAGGGGACCCGGGCGGGGGTGCTCCATGCGGCCACGAGCTCCAGGACAAGCCCAGGGCCGGCGGCGCCCGCGGACTCCAGCGATACCGTCTGCTCCGTTCCCGCCGCCGCCTGCGGGGGCGTGATCGCCCATCAGCATGGAAGCGGCAGCTTCACTCCGCCTAATGATCGGACATCAAATATTAAATCTCATTACCCGGCTCGGTCCCAGGGCCGAGGACAGTCACCTCTTCCCCCGCCGCCCCGGGCTGCCGGCCCCACAGTCTGCCCCGGAGGCTTCCGGAAGCTTCCAGAGAGCCTGCTCTCTCCGGAGCCAGGAGCCCTCTGCCCGGGACCTCCGTCTGCCCGGAGGCTTCCTCTCCAGGCCTGTGCCCGCCGGGACCCCCACCGGGACCCCCACCGGGACCCGCACCGGGACCCTCACCGGGACCCCCACCGGGACCCCCACCAGGACCCGCACCGGGACCCTCACCGGGACCCCCACCGGGACCCCCACCGGGACCCCCCCGGGACCCCCACTGGGACCCGCACCGGGACCCCCACCGGGGCCCCCACCGGGGCCTCCTGTTCACAGGTCGCCCTCAGCCGTGGAGTCTTGTCTTTGGGAGCCGAGCGCTGCCTGTGGGTGCGGACCAGGCGGCCACCGGCTGAGCACAGCCCCCGGGGATGTCCCCCGGAAACACCGAGCACAGCCCCCCGGGATGTCCCCCGGAAACACCGAGCACAGCCCCCCGGAATGTCCCCAGGAAACAAGTGACGGTGAAGAGAGCACCGGCTGTGCCAGAGCGAACAGACGGCCTCCACCTGGCGAGAGAGTGTGTGTGTGTGTGTGCACACGTGTGTGTATGTGTGTGTACGTGCGAGTGTGTGCGCACGCGTGTGTGAATGTGTGATCGTGCATGTGCGTGTATGTGCATGCATGCGTGCGTGTGCGCGCACGTGTGTGCGTGCGAGTGTGCGTGCGTGTGTGTGAGTGTGTGATTGTGCATATGCGTGTATGTGCATGCATGTGTGTGTGCGTGTGCGTGCATATGTGTGAGTGTGCGTGAGTGTGTGTGTGCGTGTGAGTGTGCGTGAGTGCGTGCGTGCGAGTGTGTACGTGCGTGTATGTGTGTGCGTGCGAGTGTTCGCGCGTGCGTGTGTGTGAGTGTGTGATTGTGCATGTGCATGCATGTGCATACATGTGTGCGTGTGTTCGTGCGTGTGTGTGTGAGTGTGCGTGTGCGTGCATATGTGTGAGTGTGCATGTGTGAGGGCGCACGTGTGTGTGTGTGTGTGCGTGTCTGTGCCTGGGCACCATGTTTACACCGAAGGTAACAGTGTCTGTGGTGGCTACACGGCCATTTTAAATACCAGGCTCCTCAAAACGGCGGCGGGAACCGTGCTAAGCAGCCTTTGTCATCAGAACATCGCCTTCACAGTCTGCGCGCCACGTAATCTCCCAGAACCGGGGGTGGAGCAGGGCGTTGCAGTCCTCGAGGGAGCGGGTAGCTTATGACGAAGCGGACACGATCTCTGGGGAACCACCCAGTAACATGCTTTTTGTTGGATTCAGAGAGGAGTTTTTTTAATTTTTAATTTAAGTTATTGTATTTTTCCTCCGGAATTTGTATCAGATTATTCTTATTAGCTCATTTCTCCTTATTAATATTCTGTATTTGGTGCAATTCTCATGCTTGTATTTACATTCCTACAGAAAGGTCTGTGTCAGTGCTTCGAACGTATTTACGATGGTGAGTCCGACCTCGGGCTTCCCAGGCTCGGTCCCTGTGAACTCCCCCCCACGCAGGCCGCTGCCTCCTGTTTCCGCGCACGTCTCATGCTCGGTCGTGGTCATTGAAAACCGGAAATTTAAAATAATGTCATGTGGCAAGTCTGGCAATGAGATTCCTCCCTCCCTGACCCTTCACCCCCCCCCCCCCCCCCCGGAGTGGGCTATGGTTGCTGTGAGCTTGTTTAGTGCTTTTCTGGGCTGACACGATGGAGTGTGAGTTCTCTGCTTGGTGAGCTTGGAGATCGGCTGATAACCAGGCAGAGCTTCCTAACACCCTTGAACTGATGTCTCCCGATTTCCGAGGGGCCCGGCGCCAGCTGGCACACCTCCACGCTGCCCTCACCGCCTCCTCCCGGCGCTCAGAGCCCCGGGTCGGCCGGAGGCGAGCGATGGGGCGTTCCCCATCCCCCGGGCATCCACCAGCCCTGCGGTGCCCTGGCCTCTCGGTCCCAGGGCTGGGCTGGGCTTCCCTTCACCTTTTTCCTTTTTAAATATATTTTATTGATTTTTTTACGGAGAGGAAGGGAGAGGGAGCGTGAGTTAGGAACACTGACGAGAGAGACACATCGATCAGCTGCCTCCTGCACGCGCTGATCTGGCCCCCAGGCCGAGCTTTGTGCCGAGTTTTGATGGGAACTGAGCCTGGGGCCCTCCAGTCCGCAGGCCGACGCGCTATCCACCGGGCCACACCGGCCAGGGCTGGATACATTGGTTGAGGCTCATTGTAAACAAACTCAGCATCTATGTCCATAAATGGTGTCGTCAGTTTTGATAACTTTTGCTCTGTCTTTACCCAATTTTGCTTTTGGAACTAGCTAGTTGCCTAACATTCAAAGGAGGGTCTTAAAAAAAAAATGCTGCTGTGTTCCGGAATATTCTACGTGATGCGAAGGCGCCTGGTTTCACTCCAGTGGGCGTGAGGGATCCAGTGGAAGGCGTCCACCCTGCTGACTTCTCCCCTCGGTGGATCTTCAATCAGCTCTTCCGGGTGCCGCCCGTTCAATCCTCTTTTTGGAAACATTTTTAATTTATTTTGCATTTCTAGGAAGGTATCGCTTTTTCTAAATTTGTGAATATGTTTCCTCAGCGTTAGGTACATTGTTGCCCTGTAATCACCTTAATGTTTCCTTCACGCGTGATCACTTCCTTCTGGCCCTGTTCCCTCTCCCAGCCCCGCCCGTCTCTCCCGATCGGCCTTGCAGGTGTAACGGGAGAGCCGGCGGGCCTGAGCCGGCTCCTCCCCTGTGTGCGGTGCCCGCATCAGCTTTCCTGTCTCTGAGCCGGCCCCGCGCAACTGCTTTGCGTTCATGACGATGCTAGCAAAGAACCTCATTTCTCTGCCTTTGCTTTTCTCAGAAATAACGAAGCTGCTTTAATCTCAGCGGCGCCCGCCCCCCTTCCCCTGCCCGAGCGGCCGACACCGAGGCCAAACGTCCAGGGCCGGTCACCTGTGATGTGGTTCCCCCGTCCCCGGGGCGCCCCACGGCCTCGGGCCCTGCCCCACGCTCTCTGCTGCCCCCACAGGCAGGCAGCCGCCCACAGCTCACAGCTCGGCCGTCTCCGCAGGCGGGCGCCACCTCCTCCAGGCAGCCCTCCCGGACCGTCCATCCGGGCGGTGCACCCAGGGCACCAGGAGGGACCCGAGCCGAGCCACAGACAGCTGCCGGGAGCCGCTGGGTGCAGGGTCTGTGCTGCGCCCGATGGACACCCGGACACACGGACACATGGACACTCGGACACACGGACACTCGGACACACTGACACACCGACACAGGGACACACCGACATACGGACACATGGACACACTGACACACCAACACACCAACACGCGGACACATGGACAAACCGACACACCGACACACGGACACGCGGACACACCGACACATGGACACACGGACACACGAACACTCGGACACACAGACACTCGGACACACAGACACACGGACACACAAACACTCGGACACATGGACACTCAGACACACAGACACACCGACACATGGACACTCAGACACACGGACACACCGACACATGGACACACGGACACTCGGACACACAGACACATGGACACACGGACACACCGACACACGGACACTCGGACACACCGACACACGGACACACGGACACATCGACACACGGACACTCGGACACACGGACACATGGACACCCGGACACACAGACACACGGACACATGGACACTCGGACACACGGACACTCGGACACACAGACACACGGACACTCGGACACTCGGACACTCGGACACACGGACACGTGGACAATCGGACACTCGGACACACGGACACTCGGACACATGGACACACAGACACTCGGCCACATGGACACACGGACACACGGACACTCGGACACACTGACACACCGACACAGGGACACACCGACACACGGACACGCGGACACACCGACACATGGACACACGGACACACGAACACTCGGACACACAGACACTCGGACACACAGACACACGGACACACAAACACTCGGACACATGGACACTCAGACACACAGACACACCGACACATGGACACTCAGACACACGGACACACCGACACATGGACACACGGACACTCGGACACACAGACACATGGACACACGGACACACCGACACACGGACACTCGGACACACCGACACACGGACACACGGACACATCGACACACGGACACTCGGACACACGGACACATGGACACCCGGACACACAGACACACGGACACATGGACACTCGGACACACGGACACTCGGACACACAGACACACGGACACTCGGACACTCGGACACTCGGACACACGGACACGTGGACAATCGGACACTCGGACACACGGACACTCGGACACATGGACACACAGACACTCGGCCACATGGACACACGGACACACGGACACTCGGACACACGGACACTCGGACACACGGACACTCGGACACTCGGACACTCGCACACATGGACACTCGGACACATGGACACTCGGACACACGGACACTCGGACACACGGACACCCGGACACACGGACACATGGACACTCGGACACTTGGACACTTGGACACATGGACACATGGACACCCGGACACTCGGACACTCGAACACATGGACACTCGGACACTCGGACACTCGGACACACGGACACATGGACACTCGGACACAAGGACACGTGGACACTTGGACACTCGGACACACGGACACACGGACAGCTGCCGAAGCTCACGCAGCCCTGACCATGGACAGAGGGTGCCCAGTGCCCACCTTCTGGTGGGACCAGCCTGTGTGTGCAGCAGCCGAGGGACACGGCCACCAGGGGGCACTGCTGGCCAGTTCTCCCCGAGCTGGGTGGCTGCAGCAGGCAGATGCGTTCTGTCTGGCCGTTTGCTGGGGTGCTGGACCCCGACTGAGGGCCGGGGCTGGCCTCTCCCAGAAACACAGCCGGCCCGCGGGCTGCACACCGGCCCCCGAGGCGAGGTCCCCCTGTGTCCCATGTCCCCGCCCAGGAGGACGCCCACGTCCCTGACCGGGCGAGGCCACCTCCCGGGCACGGGCACCCCCACGACGGGGCCGGGTGCTGGACCTGCTCCCCGCGGGGCCAGCAGACCGAGGCCCTGCCCAGCCCTCCCGGCTCCCCCGGCCCAGGGCCCAGTGTCCACGGAGCGGGCGCCGGCGGGAGGGACAGGCCCAGTGTCCTCGGAGCGGGCGCCTCCAGTCTCCAGAGCCGGGGTCTGTGTCCGCCCCGGCCTAGGGGAGGGTGTGCAGCCCGGCTGAGCGCTCGGGACCCAGGACGCAGTCCGGGGGGCGGGGCGGGGGCGCCGTGGAGGGGGGCTGCCGGGCCCCGGAGCAGTGAGGCGCCGGCACAGACGGTCAGGCCCAGCGGCACCGTGGACGTGGACGTGGCAAACCCTCGTCCAGAACCGGAGCCCATGTCCGGGCCAGAGAGACGGGGAGGAGCCGGGCCCCCGGCCGCCCGGACAGACGCGGCGGGGGGGCGGCCTGGGCAGGCGGCCGGGACCCTCTGCCGGTCTGAGGCCGGTGCTCGGCAGACCCCGCACCAGCCCCTCGGTCTCGGCCCCTCACACGGTTCCCTGGGACCCGCGGGGGCAGAACTGCAGGCGGGTTCATGGGTGACACACACGCCCCCCACACACACCCACCCACTCACCCCAGGTCACAGGACAGCCCCAAGCCGCCGGCCGCTCCGTGGAGGTGGGACACGTGCTCCCTTAGAGGCTCCCAGCACCTGCGGCCCCCCCGCCCGGCCCCCCGCCCGGCCCCCCCTCCTGCCTGTCCCCCCGCCCACCCCCCCTCCTGCCTGTCCCCCCGCCCGGCCCCCCTCCTGCCTGTCCCCCCGCCCGGCCCCCAGCCCAGCCCCCCGTGCCCGGACCCCCGCCTGTCCCCCCGCCCGACCCCTTGCCTGATCCCCCCGCCTGGCCCCCCACACCTGCCTGTCCCCCCGCCTGGTCCCCCCACACCCGCCTGTCCCCCCGCCTGGTCCCCCCACCCGCCTGTCCCCCCCTGGCCCCCCCTGCCCAGACCCCCACCTGTCCCCCCGCCCGGCCCCCCGCCTGGTCCCCCCGCCCGCCTGTCCCCCCGCCCGCCCCCCCCCCCCCCGGCCCGGCTCTTCCCCCTGAGGACGCCGCGGCTCAGACATAACTGCTCCCTCTGCCCGTCCTTCCAGAGCCCGCTTCCTCTTATTTCCCCGCGGCCCCTTTGGAATCAACTCCCTCCACTTCCCAAATTGGCCGAGACAGAGAGAAAGCGCGGCTTCTCCTGATTGAATTGCTGCTCCTGCAGCACAGCAGGCGCTGGTCCCCGGAGCCCAGCGGGTCTGGGGGGCCTGCTGGCGGGGGGGCCCAGCGCCCAGGGCCGGTCCCCCGAGCCCAGCGGATCTGGGGGCCTGCTGGGGAGCACAGTCTGGATCTGGGGGGCCTGCCAGGCGGGGCCCAGCGCCCGGGGGCCGGTCCCCGGAGCCCGGTGGGTCTGGGGGGCCTGCAGGGGGGGGGCAGTGCCCGGGGCCGGTCCCTGGAGCCCGGCGGATCTGGGGGCCTGCTGGGGAGCACAGTCTGGATCTGGGGGGCCTGCCGGGGGGGCCAGCGCCCAGGGGCTGGTCCCCGGAACCCGGCGGGTCTGGGGGGCCTGTAGGGGGGGGCAGTGCCCGGGGCCGGTCCCCGGAGCCCGGCGGGTCTGGGGGCCTGCTGGGGAGCACAGTCTGGATCTGGGGGGCCTGCAGGGGGGGGGCAGCGCCCGGGGGCCGGTCCCCGGAGCCCGGCGGATCTGGGGGCCTGCTGGGGAGCACAGTCTGGATCTGGGGGGCCTGCAGGGGGGGGGCAGCGCCCGGGGGCCGGTCCCCGGAGCCCGGCGGATCTGGGGGCCTGCTGGGGAGCACAGTCTGGATCTGGGGGGCCTGCAGGGGGGGGGCAGCGCCCGGGGGCCGGTCCCCGGAGCCCGGCGGATCTGGGGGCCTGCTGGGGAGCACAGTCTGGATCTGGGGGGCCTGCCGGGGGGCCCAGCGCCCGGGGGCCGGTCCCCGGAGCCCGGCGGGTCTGGGGGCCTGCTGGGGAGCACAGTCTGGATCTGGGGGGCCTGCCGGGGGGGCCAGCGCCTGGGGCCAGGGCCAGGGCCAGGGCCTCAGGTGCAGGCGGTCCTGCTGGCCCCTGGGGAGGGGAGAGGAGGCCGAGATCCCTGTCTGTCCTCGGAGCGGGCGCCTCCAGTCTCCAGAGCCGGGGTGGGACAGACAGGCGGACAGACAGGCGGACCGACAGGCGGACCGACAGGCGGGCAGACAGGCGGACCGACAGGCGGGCAGACAGGCGGGCAGACAGGCGGACAGACAGACAAAGGGACAAAGGGACAGACAGACAAACATACACAGACAAACAGATAGACACACAGACAAACGGACAGACGGATGGATGGATGGACAGACAGTGGGTGACAGGCCTGGCATCTCACTGTCGAGAAGGCAGACGCCAATCCCGAAAAGACGCCTCCAACGAACCTGGTGTGAACTAAAGGGAAACATCAGCCTGAGCTTGTGTTTACATGAACGTTTTCACAGGAAGCAGAGGTGGGCCCCGCCCCCCGGGCCCCCGCAGGGGCCTGCCTCCGAGAGGGACCCCCTGTCCCTCCGGGCCCCCCGCCTGCCTCTGAGGGGGACCCCCTGCCCCTCCGTGCCCCCCGCTGGGGCCTGTCTCTGAGGGGGACCCCCGCCCTTCCGTGCCCCCCGCTGGGGCCTGCCTCCGAGGGGCCCCCCCGCTGCCCCCACGGGAGGGGGACAGTGAGCCCCCCCATCAGGTCTGCGAACACGCGGCGAGCTCGCGGCCGAGCCTCCTTCCTGAGGTGGTGAGAGAACTGCCAGCTCTGCAGCTCGGGAGTCCGGAGCGGGAATCACCGGCCTGGCAGCCGCCGGGGAGCGTTTGGGCGCAGAGACCGGTGACGCAGCGCCCCGGCCCCTGCTCACACCGTCTGCAGCTCCAGCTCCAGCTCCAGCTCCAGCTCCAGCACAGCCTGAGGCTGCCGCTCCCCTGGCCCGGCCGGGCCAGCGCCCCGGGCGGCTGAGGCTCCGGCCCTGGCTCCGGGCGGGACGGGGGCCAGCGCTCCGGGCGGGACAGGGGGGCCAGCGCCCCGGGCGGGACAGGGGCCAGCACCCCAGGCGGGACAGGGGGGCCAGCGCTCCGGGGTGGCTGGCGGGCCGGGGGGGCCGGGTTGGTCTGGTGGCCCCGTGGCCCCGGCTCTGCGTTGTGTGTGTTTAATCTGATCGGAGCTGCACAGGCAGCACCAGCCCCGCCCTGAGCGTCTGCCAGAGACTCCGGCGGGATGTTTGCCTTCGCAGCTGCCGGTGCCAGTGCCAGCCGCAGTTTCGGGCGCAGGGAGAGCTGGAGGAGGAGGTGGAGGGTGAGTTGTCCTCCGGAGGCTGGGAGTTTAGGAGCCGGCGCCTGGGGCCGTGATCGCACAGGGAAGCGTGTGCACAGGGGAGAGCCCGGACGCCCTCCCCTGCTCCCCGCCCTCCCCCTGCAGGAGCGAGGCCGAGGAAGGGGCGAGGTGTCCGTCTGCATGCTGAAGGCACAGCCCGGCGTCCACACAGGACAGTTTGGCCAAGACCCAGCCTCACCGTTTCCAGGCGGGGTCGGCAGCTCCGCCCACGGGCGGGTCGCCACGCCAACCGGGCAGCAGCCTCAGCGGCCGAGCCTGGCAAACAGCACAGACGTGGGAGAATTGCTTAGAGCCGTGGTCGGCAAACTGCGGCTCGCGAGCCACAGGCGGCTCTCGGGCCCCTTGAGGGCGGCTCTTCCACAAAACACCACGGCCTGGGCGAGTCTGTGTTGAAGAAGTGGCGTTAGGAGACGTTTAAGTTTAAAAAATTGGGCTCTCAAAAGGAATGTCAATCGTTGTGCTGCTGATGTTTGGCTCTGTGGACTAGTGAGTTTGCCGACCACTGTCTTAGAGGAAACCACGAAGCAAACAAAGGTGAACAACGGCAAAAACAAACGAGCAGCACACCCCGGCGGGGAGGGGAGAATTGATTGCAGAGTGGCCGCTTTATAGTTGTTAAAATGTCCAGTTTCCAAAAAGGATCATGAGACACAGGGAGCGCTGAGCCATGTGGACCATCCCCAGGGAGCGCCGAGCCGTGTGGACCGTCCCCAGGGAGTGCCGAGCGGTGTGGACCGTCCCCAGGGAGCGCCGAGCCATGTGGACCGTCCCCAGGGAGCGCCGAGCCGTGTGGACCGTCCCCAGGGAGCGCCGAGCCGTGTGGACTGTCCCCAGGGAGCGCCGAGCCGTGTGGACCGTCCACAGGAAAAGGCGATCAACAGGAATTATCCTGCGGAAGCCCGGGCACCAGACTTACTAGACAAAGACTTAAATCAGCGATTTAAAAAATGTTCAGAAACAAACAGGAGGGCACACCTGCACACACCGGCCAATGCACAACGCAAGCCGCAGAGGGACAGGAGAGAGGCGAGGGGTCAGAGAGGATGTCTGAGGAGAGAACAGCTGAAGCCAAACCCTCCAAGCTGATCAAAAACGTAATCTACGGAAAGTTCAGAGAAACTCGGTGATCCACAGCAAGCTCCCCATCCCCTACCTGTCAAAGCCGAGGACCGCCAGAGGGAAACCGATGGCTGTAAGAGCCTTCATTGAGGAGAAGAGAGATCTCAGACCGGGACCCCGATCGTCCACCTGTTAGGGTACAGCCCAAACAAGCAGAGGAGGCAACACTGACATGAGGGAGGGAACGCACGACTACGGAATTTAAAAAAAACCGGAGACAATGAATGAAACCGAACCTCCTCCCATCGATTCGACTCCATTTAATCAAACCTCAGCCAGCTTCTCTGAGGAAATAGCTGAGCTGGTTCTAAAGTTGGGACGAAACTTCGCCGGCTCCAGAACAGCCCTGCCCGTCTTGGCAGAGAACAGAGTTGGAGGACTCAGACTTTGAGTTTCTAAACTCACAGCGACAGTCACCACGGTGAGACCCGGACGCGCACATTCTAAAAAGAACGGGGTGGGTGTTAATGGCCTGCGGATTATCTCAGGAAAAAGCAGCTCGAGCTGGCTGACAGGTTTGACGTGAGCACACTTCGGCGGTGCCGGCCGTGGAGTGGAATGAGCGTCCTCACAGTCCGCCTCAGGCATTCCTGGGGAACCGGGGTCTTGGTTCGCACACGCACGGCCCCCTCGGGGAGGCACATGACCCCCCTCTGGGGCGTCCTTCTCAGGACGGGTCAGCGGGGCCGAGTGCTCGCGTCTGATTTTGAAATGAAAGACAGGAGCCTGGTTTTAAACTTATGGGCTTGATGGGAAACAGATGCTTTAGAAAAACTCTGGCCTGGCCAGCGTGGCTGGGTGGCGAACCAGGAGGCCACGGTTCGATTTCCATCAACCTGCGAACCAGGAGGCCACGGTTCGATTCCCTGTCGGGGCACAGGCCTGGCTGTGGGCTCCATCCCAGTTGTGGGGTGGGGTATTCAGGAAGCGGCCAATCCATGACGCTCTCTCATCATGGCTGTCTCTCTCTCTCCCTCTCCCGTCCTCTCTGAAATCAATAAGGATTCATACAGTGTGGAGAGTGGCGGCAGCGTTGGACGGGTTCGGGCCTGGGGCTAAGGAGAGGGCACCATGCTCTCGCGGCGAAGCCACGTGCAGGCCCCAGCACAGTGACAGCCGAAGGCTGCGCTGTGAGCCTGACCTCACGGTCCGAACCTGTGGCCCACGGGGCTCAGTGACGGGGCTGCGGGAGGCGCGGCCGGTAAGCAAAGCCGGGTCAGGTGCGTGCGACTGAGTGGGCTCGAAACCAGGAGAACGTGGTGGACACCCTGACGGCGCCCTCGCTGTGCCTCCGGAATCTGCCTGCGGAATAGGCTCGCGGCAGCCCTGGTGCTGTCCCTCCCTCTCCTTCAGAGGACAGCGTCCCACCCAGACCAGCTTCCTCTCTCGCCTGTCCTTTCTGCCCCTCCCCCCGCCCCTCAGGCTCACCGACCCGGCCGTGTGGCGGGCACAGAGGTCCAGGCTTGTCTGGCCGGCGAGGCCCAGAGGCTGAGCACTGGCCCAGGAACCAGAAGGTGAGGTTCCGTTCCCGGTCAGGGCGCAGACATGCGCTGGTTGCGGGCTCCATCCCAGCGGTGGGCGCAGGGGCAGCTGACCCAGGATGCTTTCTCATCACAGATGTTTCTCTCCCTCCCTCTCCCTTTCCCTCTGAATCAATAGAAATATATTTTAAAAAAAGCTCCAGCGCCTCACCCGCCCGGAGCCCACCGGGAGCTGCGCTAGGACCGGAGCCGTCCGGCCCCGGGAAGCCCGGCCGGGAGCTCTGCAGCACCGGGCGGGACCGGCCCGTGAACCAAACGGCCGGGACGGTCACCGGGTGGGCTCCGGTCCGGCTCCGGCTCCGGCTCCGGCGCCGGGAGGGAGGAGGCGGGGCCGTGGGCACAGTCCTTCGTTTGCGGCCGCGTCTCCCACTCCCCCCCCCCCACCAAGGGCCAACGCCGGCCACCAGCCCTGCCCATTTGCACGTGTGCTTAGACGGACACACATGGGCCTGCCATTTGCACGTGTTCCCAGACGGACACACATGGGCCCGCCATTTGCACGTGTGCTTAGACGGACACACATGGGCCCACCATTGCACGTGTTCCCAGACGGACACACATGGGCCCGCCATTTGCACGTGTGCCCAGACGGACACACATGGGCCTGCCATTGCACGTGTGCTCAGACGGACACACATGGGCCCACCATTGCACGTGTGCCCAGACGGACGCAGGCCTGCCATTTGCACGTGTGCCCAAACGGCCACACATGGGCCCGCCATTGCACATGTGCCCAGATGGACATGGGCCCGCCATTTGCACGTGTGCTCAGACGGACACACATGGGCTCGCCATTTGCATGTGTTCCCAGATGGACACACATGGGCTCGCCATGCACGTGTGTTCAGACGGACGTGTGCCCGGGTGCCGGGTGGGAATGGATGGCCCCGCGCCCAGGGGAAGGCCCCGGAGCCTCGCACGGCCCTGCCCGGCCGCGGCCGCGTGAGCAGTGACGGGTGGAGCCGTTTGAAGTTGCCCTTGGGGGCTCAGGCCGGCGGGAGGGAGGCCCCGAGCCCGGCTTGTTGGGATGACCCGGCCTCCTCGCTGGGGCTCTGGAGGGGGGCTGGGGCCACCCCGTTGTGGCCGGAAGGGACCCCCCTTCGCCCCGGGGACTGCTCGAGGCACAGAGACCTCGGCCGGCTGCCTGCCCGGCGCTCAGGACGAAAGCTCTTCCCCTGAAGCCGTGCTCGGCCGCCCTGTTCACGGGTGAGTTTGCCGACCGCGGACCCAGCCGCTGGATTCCAATCACAGGTGTTGTCCCTGCGATCAAGCCCCAGACAGCGGTCGGCAAACTCACCCGTCCGCAGCGCGGCACACCGAGGCTGGAGAGCCGCAGCTTGCCGACCGCTGTCCTGAGGGACCATCTCAGTCCCCCCACGGCACCTGGCTAGGCCGGGAGCCGTCAGGAGCCGCTTAGCCCGCGACTGCGAGGCAGGAGCCGCTGGCCTGTGCGGTGGGTGCCCTCCCCCACGCTCCGATGAACTGAATGGCGCTGAAAAAGGCAGGAGGGAAGGAAGGAGGGAGGGAGGGAGGGAAGGAGGGAGGGAGGGAGGGGGAAGGAAACTCAGACCCCGTCATGGGAGCAGCGGGAAAACGGGACCCAATTCTGGTTAAATTTTAGCTCCCCCCCCCCCCCCCCCCCCCCGCTGACGATTAAGGAAAAGTCAAATCGCCGCGCCCTCTCTGAGACCCAGGTGCCCGCCCTTCACCGGACCTGAACCCCAGCCTTTTAGTGCACGGGCTGGCATGCTAACCACTGAGCAAAACTGGCCAGCGCTGATTTTTACTTTTTTTTAATTTAATATATTTTTATTTCAGAGAGGAAGGGAGAGGGAGAGGGAAACCTTAGTGATGAGGGAATCACTGATCGGCTGCCTCCTGCTAACCCCCCACTGTGGATCCAGCCCTGCATCCTGGCGTGTGCCCTGACCGGAATCAAACCCAGGGCCCTTCATCCTGCAGGCTGATGCTCTATCCTCTGAGCCAAACCAGCTTGGGTCACTTTTTATCTTAACAGTCTAATAATTTTATTTTTAAAACGAGTGTAAGGAATACAACCAGGTCACAAACCTGTTACTGCATGGAGCTATACGGTTCCCTTTAGTTCCCGGGGAAAAGCGAGTGGACAGAAAGGAGGAGGATGTGTGCAGGTGCAGCGTTAAGCATGTGCATGTGTGTGTGCTGTGTGTATGTGTGTGGGTGATGAGTGTGTGTGTGTATGTGTGGGGGCGCTGAGTGTGTATGCACGTGCGTGCTTAGGCATGCATGTGTGTGCGTGGGCACTGAGTGTGTGCATGTGTGTGCATGTGTGCTGACTGTGTATGTGACTGTATGTGCGTGGGCTCTGAGTGTGTGCGCACGTGTGCATGTATGTGCGTGAGTGTTGAGTGTGTGTGTGCTGACTGTGTATGTGCGTGTACGTGCGTGGGCGCTGAGTGCATGTGTGCGCGCGCATGTGTGCTGAGTGTGTGTGTGCATGTCTGCTGAGTGTGTGTGCGTGTACGTGCGTGGGCACTGAGTGTGTGTGCGCGTGTGCATGTATGTGCGTGGGTGTTGAGTATGTATGTGTGCTGACTATATATGTGCATGTACGTGCGTGGGCGCTGAGTGTGTGTGTGTGCGTGTGCATGTATGTGCGTGGGTGTTGAGTCTGTATGTGTGCTGACTGTATATGTGCGTGTACGTGTGTGGGCGCTGAGTGTGTGTGCGCATGTGCATGTATGTGCGTGGGTGTTGAGTGTGTGTGTGTGCTGACAGTATATGTGCGTGTATGTGCGTGGGTGTTGAGTGTGTGTGTGTGCGCGTGCATGTATGTGCGTGGGTGTTGAGTGTGTGTGCTGACTGTATATGTGCGTGTACGTGTGTGGGCGCTGGGTGTGTGTGTGTGCGCGTGCATGTATGTGCGTGGGTGTTGAGTGTGTGTGTGTGTGCTGACTGTGTATGTGCGTGTACGTGTGTGGGCGCTGAGTGTGTGTGTGTGCGCGTGCATGTATGTGCGTGGGTGTTGAGTGTGTGTGTGTGCTGACTGTGTATGTGCGTGTACGTGCGTGGGCGCTGAGTGTGTGGGCTCTGCGGCCACGGGGACAGGTGTCTCCGGCAGCTAATTGAGTCGACCTTCCGCTGGCTTGTCCGCGAGTCTAATTAAATACTGAAGGCTTCCCACCCAAATGTCTGTTTTGTTGCAGGATAATTGAGCTCAGCCCGGCATTCCGACAGCAATTAGGGTGCGGCGCTGGCTGCCGGGCTGGCCTGTGAGCGACAGGAGACCGAGCGGCTGGTGGCCACACGCGTGGGCGTCCTCTCTGCGCCCGCCACCTCTGCACCCCCCCCCCACACACACACACACACAGGGGAGGGAGCCCGCAGCCCAGGCCTGTGCCCTGACCAGGAATCAAACCCTGACTCCTGGTTCCCAGGCTGACGCTCAGTCGCTGAGCCCCCGGCCGGGCCGGGCAGATGTCTCTGATTTGCTATGTTCTCATGACTGACTGTGAGGGACACAGCACAGGGGCCGGAGGGCATCTCAGCAACAGGGAGCCGTCCATGGACCGGCGGGTAAAACGGGGTGAGAGGCTGCCATTCCTGTGGGGCACAGTGTGGGGTCGCTGCCTCAATGCCCACGTGGATG
>OY882860.1:189784188-189786688 GCA_963693515.1 Pipistrellus nathusii | reverse complement strand
CGGTGGGGTGGGTGGGAGGGCCGGGGAGGGGACACGGGGGTGGGACCGGGCGTGGGGTGGGGGTGGGTGTCGGTGGGGTGGGTAGGAGGGCCGGGGAGGGGACACGGGGGGGACCGGGTGCGGGGTGGGGGGTGTCGGCGGGGCGGGTGGGCGGCTCGGCCCGGCGGGGACCGGCAGGGACCGGAAGGGAGAGGGAAGGAGATAGAAACATCAATATCAATGATGAGAGAGAATCCTGGGTTGGCTGCCCCCTGCACACCCCACAGTGGGATGGAGCCCACAACCTGGGCCTGTGCGCTGGCCGGGAATCGAACCCTGACCTCCTGGCTCCTAGGCCGACACCCAGCCACGGAGCCACGGAGCCACGCCGGCCGGGCTTAGTGACATTAGAATCGTCACGGGAAGCTGGCCCGGAGCGAGGACAGAAATAGTGATGGTCGTGTCTGTGTGTGTCCGGTGCCCCAGCCGCCCGGAGCCGGCAGGAAGGCCCTCGCAGGCGGGCGGAGAGCTGAGCTCACGTGGCAGAATCGGGCGGGGATGGGGACCTCAGAGCCGGCGACCTCGGGGGTCTGAGTGTCTCCTCGCTGCAGGAGGCCTTCCCGCCAGAGCCTGGAGCTCCCGGCCGCCCAGACCTCCGGAGGCCGCTGGCTGTGCCCCCGTCGCTTGGGGCAGACCCAGACGCTCCTGGGACCCTGACCCAGGGCAGCCCCCCGGGGAGCAGACGAGGCTCGGCAGGGCCGGCCGCCCCACGCCCGCCCGCGGAGGGATGGAGGCTGCTGGCCTTGGCTGTGATTAGCTGCCGCTAATTTTATCCTCCGAGCGCTGGATCCTTGGAATTTTTCATGACAAAGTAATGATTTCCAGGAATGGAATAACCCCCGTGCCCATCTTCGCAGAAAATGAATCGTTTCTGGAAAATAATGAAATTGAATTCATCTGAAGCCGTTCCTGGAGGTGCCAGCGATGGGGACGGGCGGTCCGTCCCCCGGGGGCAGCGGGGAGGGGGGTCTGAGGGCCCATTGGTTACATCAGGAACGTTCACCTCGGGAATCTGGGGGACATGGCCCTCCAGCCCTCCCCCTCCCCCCCGCACACCCCTCCTGTCCTGGGACCGTGTTCTGCAGGGCTGAGCCCCTCCTTAGGACGCGGGCTGATTCTCAGTCCGTTACGGGTGCGTCCCTACCGTTTCCCTGACTGATGGTGGGAAAGGCTGTGGTCCACGGTACGGTGTTCACCGCTCACCTGCAGCCGCCGGCCCCAGCTCAGCCTGGCGTGTTCCATTGTCTCTGGACTTCCCCGGACGAGATTCGCTGCTTCCAGATAATGAGGGTCACCTGGCTCTCCTCCGCACGAGGGCGTTTATACTGAGCATCCTTTCTGTTGTTGTTAATTCTCACCCGAGGGTACTTTCCCGTTGACTTTAGAGCGAGTGGGAGAGAGAGGGAGAGACAGAGAAACATCGACGTGAGAGAAACACATCCATTGGCTGCCTCTCCTGCACGTGCCCCGACCAGGGCCCAGCCGGGGAGGAGCCTCAACCGAGGTACATGCCCTTGACGGGAATCGAACCCGGGACCTTTTTCATAATGGGCGTCTCTGTAAAACCTCCCAGGGGGAGGGGGGGCGATGTCCCATCAGACACTGCGTCTGAGAGCAAAGGTGTCCGTATTCTGGGTCATAAAAGTCATCGTGTATTAAGGGGATTCAGATCCTAACGACGGGATTAAATTAGACGCGAATAAGAGAAAGGTCTTGAAAAAACCCCGCATTTGGAAAACAAATTCCACGTCTGCATAGCCCAGAGGGCAGAGAAAAAGTTCGGAAGGAACATGCAGGGAACGTTCTGGACTAAAGGAAATTAAAACACAAGTGATGAGGCCTGTGAGCTGTCTGAGCAGTGCTCAGGGGAGGCTTCCAGGGCGAGTGCCGTGTGGGAAAGAGGAGTCCTGGCCGGGAGCCGCTGGTGAGAGCATCGTCCTGGTGCCACAAGGTTGTGGGTTCGAGCCCCCGTCAGGGCACAAGAGGGAGAACCAGGCAGTGAGCGCACCAATGAGTGGCACGACAGACCAATGTGTCTCTCTCCCGTCCCTTCTCCCTAAACTCAATTAAAAAAAGAAAAAGAAGAATAACTTACCCCCTGACTGCCGGGAAACAAGAATAAGATGGAATTAAGCCCGGCGTGAGGGAAGGAGGTACGTCCTGAACTGAGAGCAGAAACCAGTGAACTAGGAGACAAAAGTAGGAAAACCAACAAGAGCCGGATCTGCTGTTCTTGGGAAGATGTTTTGTTTTTAAGGGTAACTATCCTGCACCCTCAGCAGAAGGGAAACAAACCCTCCTGCGCCAGGCCGGCCGGCGCGGGTCAGTGGCTGAGCATCGGCCGATCAGCCAGGAGGCCGGGGTTTGACTCGGCACAGGCCCGGGTCCAGACTACGGCAGCCGAGCCGTGAGTCTGTCTCATCATGGATGCTCCTATCTCTCCCTCCCTCTCCCTCCCTCT
>OY882860.1:189771688-189779188 GCA_963693515.1 Pipistrellus nathusii | reverse complement strand
CCAGTGCCTGCTGCTCCCCCATGCCCGCTGCTCCCCCCGAGCCCGCTGCTCCCCCCGAGCCCGCTGCTCCCCCCGTGCCCGCTGCTCCCCCCGTGCCCGCTGCTCCCCCCGAGCCCGCTGCTCCCCCCGTGCCTGCTGCTCCACTGGAGGCCGCGCCGGCAATTACTGTAACTGCTGTAGCATGTTATCCTATTACCACGCACAAAAGTTTCCGAGCTTCTGCTTCCAAAAAGCCATGTCGGACAAAACCTGGATCCACTCCCGAAACGTCTAATCCGCAGGCAGAGCTGCGGCGAGCGGGCTGGGCTCGGGCGCCGCCTCCTCCGGGCGCAGAGCGAGCCTGTCCAGCGGGAGTGCGTTCCGGGGCCTGGGCTCGGGCTGCAGGGCGCTGGGTTCGGGGGTTCAGCGCCAGCAGCGTGGGGCGCGAGGGGGCCAGGCCCTCTGCTGGGCACAGGCCCGGGGCGTGGGGCTTGCTCCTGAGACCGCGCGGTGCCACCGGCAGGCAGACAGGCCTCAGCACCTCGCACCCGCGCCTCCTCTCCGCAAAGCCACGCCGCCCTCGCCAGGAAAGCACATCAGCCCCACGGGGACACGGAGTCCGCCTGGGTGTCTCCGCCTGCGGTGCTTGCAGAGCTGCGATGTCTCCTCGTGGAATTTTAAATCCCACGTTTCCGCTGAAATCAGAGCATTGGGGACACGATCGGGCTCCCAGGGCCCTTTCCGCCTGCCAGCGTCCCAGCCCGCTCCCTCCCCACCGCTCCTGTGTCCCCTCCTCCTCGTCCTGACCGAGGCTGCCACCCACTACGGCTGCATGTGCTCCCCACCTGGCCCAGTGCCTCTCCTCCCTGAGGGCCCTGCCGAGGTCTCCCAGCTGGCCAGCATGTCCTCTCCTCCCGAGGGCCCTGCCGAGGCCTCCCAGCTGGGCCAGCCGCTTGTCCGGACCCTGGACAGCCCCACAGAGCTGGTGCTTGGGAAGGAGGCGATGGCCTGGTCTTTCTTGGTCCCCAAACCTAGAGACGGAGCCACTGAGATCCTGAGGCCCAGAGACAGCCAGGGGCCTCCAGGGGATGTCCACCCACACCCCCGATGGCTGGTCACAGCTCCCAGTGGAAGCCAGGCACTGAGAAGGAGGAGAAGGTGGATGGATAAAGATGGATGGGTGGATGATATATAGGTAGATAAATGAATGGATGGATGAGGGATGGATGGATGGATAGATGGATAGATGGGTGGATGGATGGGTAGATAGATGGATGGGTAGATAGATGGATGGATGGATGGACAGATGAATGAATGGATGGACAGATGGTGAACAAATGAATGGATGAATAAATGGTTAGATGGGTGGATGGATAAATTGATAGATGGATGGGTGGATGGGTGGATAAATGGATGGGTGGATGTAGAAGTGGATGGATAGATGGGTGGGTGGGTGGATGGATGAATGGATGAATGAATGGATGGACAGATGAATGAATGGATGGACAGATGAATGGATAGATGGACAGATGGATGAACAAATGGATGGATGGATAGATAAATGGTTAGATGGGTGGATGAATGGATGGATAGAAGGATAGATGGGTGAATAGATGGATAGATGAATGGATGCATGGATGGATAGATGGATGGATGGATGGATGGATGGATGGATGGATGGATAGATGGATAGATGAATGGATGGACAGATGAATGGATGGATGGACAGATGGATGAACAAATGGATGGATGGATAAATGGTTAAATGGGTGGATGGATAGATGGATAGATGGATGGGTGGATGGGTGGATGTAGAAGTGGAGGGATGGATGGATGGATGGGTGGATGGATGGATAGATGGATAGATGGATGGATGGACAGATGAATGGATGGATGGATGGATGGATAGATAGATGGATGGATGGATGGATGGGTGGATGTAGAAGTGGATGGATGGATGAATGGATGGGTGTATGTATGGATAGATGGATAGATGGATGGGTGGATGGGTGGATGGGTGGATGGGTGGATGTAGAAGTGGATGGATGGATGGATAGATGGATGGATGGATAGATGGATGGATGGATGGATGGGTGGGTGGGTGGGTGGGTGGATGGAGGTAGAAGTGGGTGGATGGTGGGTACATAAGCTGAAGGGGGAGATGATAAAGGCCAGTCCACAGCTCACCTTTCCACTCTGACTTTCACATCCTGGTGTATGTCCCTAACCAGCTAAATTCTTGTAAATGGACCCTCTCCACTCTTATTGATGCAAAGAACAGCTAACAAAGCCTCTCAGTGAGCAGTCTTCCCACAGCTCCTCCCGCCTCCGGTTCTGGGAACAGGCCGATGGGGGGTGGCCGTGCTCTGGGCCCTGTGCCTCCCTGGCCTGGAGAGAGCTCTGGGCCCCGGCACACCTGGGTGAGCTGGCGCCTGAACCCACGTGGTGCTGAGGAGAGCGGTTGCCTGGGCCTGGCACTGTGTGTGTGTGTGTGTGGGGGGACACGCCTGGCGCTGTGTGTGTGTGTGTGTGGGGTGGGGACATGCCTGGGGCTGTGTGTGGGGTGGGGACACACCTGGCGCTGTGTGTGTGTTTGTGGGTGTGTGTGTGTGGGGGGGTGGGGACACGCCTGGCGCTGTGTGTGTGTGTATGTGTGGGGGACACGCCTGGAGCTTTGTGTGTGTGTGGGGGGGGTGGGGACACGCCTGGCGCTGTGTGTGTGTGTGTGTGTGGGGGGTGGGGACACGCCTGGGGCTGTGTGTGTGTGTGTGTGTGTGTGTGTGTGTGGGGACACGCCTGGGGCTGTGTGTGGGTGGGGACACACCTGCAGACACCGGGCCCGGGCTCCACGGAGGACACGGCAACCCGGGCCTGCAGCCAGCCCCTCCCCCGGCCCCCGGCCCTGCCATCTTAGGCCCATTTATCTGAAAATCGCCAGCAGTACAAACGGGAGCCTGACGTGGGCGCCGGCAGGTAGCGGCCAGCGGCTGGGCGGGTGCCAGGCCACTCTGAGCAGCAGCTGGAGCAGAGGCTGAGCGGGCAGGCGCCCACGGGGGGCGGGGAGCCGGCGCGCCTGCAGGGAAAATGAGTTGTTTACGGCCGTTTAGGTGGAAAATTATTCTTTAAAAAGCACTGCCCGTGCTCACTGGCCGACGGCTGCGGCGAGGGGTGGACAGCTCCCGGTGGGCGCGCCTGCAGGGCCCCCGGAAGGACAGGGGACGGAGGTGATTAATGGTCGGCAAACACCGGCGTTGCCGCGGAGGATGGGAGCGGGGCTGCTTAGCACGGAGCGGACAGGACGGAGAAATAAATTAATGTTCTCAATTATGGAGGGGCTGTGGGAGAGGAGATGGTTGTCAACAGGCCTCCCTCCGGACGGGGACGGGGACGGGGCCGGGCACTCTGCAGTGGCACCCCAAGGGCGTCCTGCGTGGAGGCAGGGGGACGGCTGGGGGTCCCTGGGGAAGGGGTTGGGGGGGTCCTCTCTGACCCCCGAGGGGCTCCGTGGCCCTGAAGCTTGGCGTGGAAGCCACGGGGCTCGGGGCTGGGGCCACGGGGGCCACGCCTCGGCTGGGCCCGTGGCTCAGACAGGAGGTGACCGAGGCCAAGGACGGTGGGCTGACCCCGCGGCGTCCGGCTGTGCTGCGTTCACCTCCCCAACCGCCCACTCCATTCCCCCGTCCCCACGCCCCACCGGCCTGGGGACCGCGATTGGAACCATGATTAGCAGCCAGCTCGGGCCTGCTCGCCGCCTCCCCACCCCCTCCCGGCCCCTGGCTCGGGCGCGGGCTCTTAATGACAGAAGAATTAAGTAATAGGCCGAGCAGCCGCGGGCAGCCGTGTGAAGCCATGTGCAAAATTGATATTTCAACTCACCGAGAGCGGATTAGGGGCGGCCGTGCCGAGTCGCCGAGCCACAGGCGGACCTGCCGTCATTGTGCCTGCGGGTGCCCGGCCACGGCCCACAGCCCACGCCCGCTGCAGCGTGCCCGCGCCCGCCTCCGGCCCGATGGCCCGCTGGTGCTGCAGGCCGCGCAGAGCCCCCTGGAGCCGCGTGTGCTGAGGGACCGGGCGTCCTCACGGCGGAGTCTGGAAGCCCCCCACCCCGGGGGACCTGGGAAACCCCGCCCCCCGCACGGCCCCCCCATCGGGCAGACCGCAAGGCCGCCGCCCCCTCCCTCTGATCTGCGGCTGCGAGCGGCTGCGGGCCGGACAGGGTGCTCCGTGACAGGCTATGGAGATCCCTGCTGACATCCCCGCGCTCTCCTGGGATAAACGGATAAAATACTGTCCCCGCAGAGGCGCCCGCCCGCCCGGTGCCGCTGTGGGGTGGGAGCTGGGAAACCCCCGCTTTTCCCGCAGAAGCACGAGCCCGAGGCCCCAGGCTGTGAGCTCCTGAACGGAGGGTCCCTGATGCCCCTGTCCCCCTCCCCCCCTCCGTCTCTGCCTCCCCTGCTGCCCCAAGGCCAGCCCCCCTCCTGCCCCAAGGCCAGTCCCCCTCCTGCCCCAAGGCCAGCCCCCCTCCTGCCCCAAGGCCAGCCCCCCTCCTGCCCCAAGGCCGGCCCCCCTCCTGCCCCAAGGCCGGCCCCCCTCCTGCCCCAAGGCCGGCCCCCCTCCTGCCCCGCGGCCACCCCAGCTCTCAGCTCCTCCAGCCGGAGGCGGGGCCGGGGAGGGTGTCTGAGGGAGCCTGAGACCAGCACACGCAGCCCCAGGGAGGCGTCCCCCTCCACCTCCCACAGGGACCCCGGGATGTGG
The DNA here is from genome assembly GCA_963693515.1 of Pipistrellus nathusii. NCBI lineage: Eukaryota > Metazoa > Chordata > Mammalia > Chiroptera > Vespertilionidae > Pipistrellus > Pipistrellus nathusii. The sequence continues at coordinate 189,774,454 of OY882860.1, read as the reverse complement.
GCCCCCAGGAGGGTGGGCAGGGCCTGGAGAGGCGCTGGGCGGGAGGCAGTCAGACGCAGGTCCTGGGGAGGGCCCAGCGCCCCAGCCGCCCCTGCCGCTCAGCTCCCACCGTCTCCCTGACGGACGGACGAGGCCGTAGCCCCTCCTCGCCGGCCGCTCCCACGCTGGCACCTCGTTCCACACAAACCGGAAGTAGACGTTGATTCCCAATTAAACCCGATGGGCCCGGGCTCCTGCAGGCACGGGCAGGCGGGCGGGCAGGCGGGCGGGCGGGCGGCCTGGGGCGGAGGTGGTGCTGGCGATGGCCCCCCTGAGGCCGGCCCAGCGTCCTGTCACTCATCCTCCCGGAGCCCCCGCCCCACAGCCTCCCCCGACCTGGACCCCGGCTGGACGGGGAGGGGACACGGGCGCAGACACGGCCTCACCTGGGCAGGGGCCTGAGCTGCCCTGGGGGAGGGGCGCTCCGAGCTGGGGGCTGCTCGGCTCCCGCAGGTGGCACCGTGCCCCGAGGCTGGAGCCGGGTCAGACACAGGGCAGGCCGGGCGCCCTCACACCTGCCGCCAGGGGGAGCAGACAGGCTCCTTCCCTCCATGGGCCCCTGGCCCCAGTCTGTCTCCCCGACACGTCCGCTGGGGACCGAGTTTGGGGTCCAAGCCGCTGTGCCCGCCGGCTCTGCACGCACACGCCTGGTTCCCCCAGCGTGCGCCTCCACGGCCACCGGTCACCTGCCCAGGTCACAGGTCACCTGCCCCACGCTCCCGGCGGCTCCCGGCGGCTCCCGGCAGCTCCGGGAGGTCTTTCCCCCCTGGCCGTCCCCCCGCAGGACAGGGCCACCCTGGGCGGACAACATGGGCCCGGGGAGGGCCCTGGGGCTCAGCCGCCCCCGGCAGGGGGCTCTCGGCACTGCCCGGCCTCCGGGTGGGGGGGCGGAGGCTGGTTAGCATTCCGGTGGCCGGCCTCGCCGCCGCACGCTCGCCGCGGGATTTACGGCTCCATTTCCTGCGGCTGCGGTGGCTGCAGGGGCGTCAGGATGATGGATGGGCGGCAGAGCCAGACAGCGGCTCAGCACGGGGGAGGGGGGCCGGGCGGCCTCCCCCTCCGCCCCGCCCGCCCCCAGCACCCGGCTCCCTCACCAGCGGGCGGCTCAGCTCTGAGGAGCATTCTAGAACATCTGGGGACAGCTGTGGTCCCCCGCTGCCCATGGCCTCCCGCCCCACATCCCCCCATCCCCATCCCCGTCCCTGTCCCCATCCCTGTCCCTGTCCAAGCAAGTCCGAGCAGCGGGGAGGCGGGGCTCACTGCCCTGCTGGAGGAGGGGGCGGGCAGCCTGTGCCCTTGAGTCTCAGGGGCCTGAGGCGTCACCCCAGCACGGCCCTGGGTGCGCTGACCCTCCCCCCCCACCCCGGCGTCTCCCCCGGAGGCCTGGGCTCTGTCTCTGGATGAGCCCAGTGGGCAGGGCCCTGGGGGGCCCCCAGCCCATTGGTCCTGCTGACCCATCCGGCCCCGCCAGGCCCAGCGCCTCCCCCCGCCCACCCGACCGGCAGAGCCTCCGTGGGTCCTGAGCAGCCGCGTGGCCGGCCTCCCTGCGCCCGCGGCCACGTGAGAGCGGACAGCGCCGGGTGCGAGGCCACCTCCCCCCCCGCTCCCGCCGCTGGCTGCATCCCGGTCCCACGTGGTGCCCGCGCCCGGCCGGGCGGGCGAGGAGGCGCTGCCACGGTGCCACCAGAGCGGCTCCCCTTTCTCCACACGGAGGCGCGGGGCGCGGGGCGCAAGGCGCGGGGAGCGGGGCGCGGGGCGCGGGCGGGCGGCTGCTCGGGGCCTCCTGCAGGGCTGGTGGGAAGCTACCAGGCCCGGCTTTGGGGCTCCCAGCGGCGCCCAGGAGCACCGGGGACCCGGAAACCCATCTCCTCGCCCAGCGGGGCTCAGGGGTTGGGCTTCGACCCTCCAACCAGGAGGTCAGGGTTCGATTCCCAGTCAGACTCATGCCTGGGCTGTGGGCTCCACCCCCAGCAGGAGGCAGCCGATCCACGATTCTCTCTCATCGTCCATGTTTCTCTCTCTCTCCCTCTCCCTTCCTCCCTGAAGTCAATGAAAATATATTAAAAAAACAAAAATAAGTAAATCTCCCTTCCTGGCTCCACCTGCCTGGGACACACCCAAACTCAGGCCCCGCCCCTCGGAGCTGAGGCCCGGGAAGGCCCTCCCGTGACCCGCCCCCCAGCCTGGCCGCTCCCCTGCCGGGCCTCGGGGCCTCGGACAGCTCTGCCCGTCACCCACACGCCAACACCTTTCTTCATGTTAAACCCACGCCTCTCCCTTCGCACACGTGTGAGCGGCTCCGGCTCTGACGCGGACAGGCAGCCGCCGGGGCCCGGGTTCGAGGGAGCTGGGCGGCCGAGGTCGGTGATGCCGGGAGCCGTCGGCGTGCGGGCCCGGTCCTCGCTCCGCCTGGCCGGCAGAGTCCCCTCCCCGGGCCCGACGCTCCCACACGGCCCCACGCCTGGCACTGCGAGCCACGTCCCCGTGGCCCCGGCCGGCTGGGTGCTGCCTGGTCTGTGTGCCGGCAGGCCCACCGGCTCTGCCGCCTTCCCCGCCGTTGCAAAAGTTGGCCGGGCCCCGGGGGCCTGCGCCGCCTTCCCCGCCGAAGGCGTGCTGCCAGGTGCCTGCCCTCCTCGGCCCGCTCAGTGCCCGTCTGGCTTGTGTTGGGAACCTGACGGGAACGTGGCCTTTTCCCCAAACGGACGAGACCCACCTCGCACCCCACGT
>OY882860.1:189726688-189766688 GCA_963693515.1 Pipistrellus nathusii | reverse complement strand
CGCCCGCCCGCGGGGACCGCGTCTCCCTCCCAGGCGGCCGGCAGACTCAGCCGCCGGGATCGGACACAAACGCCGTTTCCCCTGAGGCCGCCGGGATCAGACACAAACAGGCCGTCCCCAAGGTTGCGCTGGGTCAGACACAAACGCGGTTTCCCCTGAGGCCGCCGGGATCGGACACAAACGCCGTCTCCCCTGAGCGGACCCGCTGCCGAGCGTCCAGTGTGAGCCCGGCCCTCGGGCTCCCCCTCACAGGCCGGCGTCAGGGTGAGAGACGGGGAGTTACCAGGTAACTCAGGGCTCGTCCCCCATGTGGCTGCGGGGAGCAGAGGCCTCGCTCGCCCCGAGAGGGAAGAACCGGGGGGAGGGGACGGGGAAGGGGACAGGAAGGGGTGTCCTGCCCCGGTGCCCGGGAAGGGAGGCAGTGGCTGCCCCTTCCCGGGAGGCAGGGGCTGCCCCACCGGGAGCCGGGGTGGGACTGTCCTCTGGCTCCTCCCCAGCACCCGGGGCTGCAGGACCAGAACCGGTCCCGGGGGTTGACCTCGGGCTGCGGCTCAGCGCCCCCCAGAGGGGGGACCGACAGCTGAGCCCTGTCCCCAGCCTGGCAGGTAGCAGGGCGTCCCGTTCTCACAGAGTCCCAGGAGCTGCCGGCCTGGACAGCGTGAGCGCCTGGTTTGGGAGAAAAGGGAACGGAGATCTCGTTTATTTACCTGTGTTTTAGGGTAAACCTCTTCATTTTTCAAAATCCTTACCCGACGACGTGTTTATTCATTTCAGAGAGAGGGAGAGAGAAACCACCATCAGCTGCCTCCCATTCCTGCCCGACCGGGGATGGAGCCCTAAAGCAGGTACGTCAGCTCCTGCTCCCCGTGTGGCGGCCGGGACACTGCTCCCGCCAGCCAGGGCCGGCCGGGGCGGGCCCTGGTCTGACTGCAGAGCCGGGGCCGTGGCGCCGAGGGAAACTGTGAAAGTAACCCCGAGTTTAAAAATCAGAGCACAGCATCCGGGAAGGTTCAAACAACTGCTGTGATAATAACCATGAGGACAGAGTGTCACTGTGCTTATTAATCGCTTTAATAAGTGTAAGTATTTTGTAATCACAACCATACGGAAACGCACGTGGAAGAAATCAGGATTAAGACTGGATAAAGTGAAAGGAAAAAACCAGTCTGCCGTCTGTGTGCACTGAGTGTAACAGACCAGATCCTCCCCTAACATGACACGCCTGGAGGCTGTTGTGTTTTTTGTTTTTTTTAAATATATTTTTATTCATTTCAGAGAGGAAAGAAGAGGAAGAGATAGAAACTTACGTGATGAGAATCATTATCAGCTGCCTCCTGCACGCCCCCTACTGGGGATCGAGCCCACAACCTGGGCCTGTGCCTTTGACTGGAATCAAACTTGGGACAGTCCAGTCTGCAGGCCAAGGCTCTAATTACTGAGCCAAACCAGCGAGGGCGAGGTGGTTGTTCCCCCCCCCCCTAAAAATAAACCAAAAATAAAACCAGGTGCCTGCAGGGCGTGCCTGAGACGTATTTAAGAGGAATGTGCGTGGAAAAGAACAGGAATTCCAGGCAAATGCAAAGGCAGGGAAAGGAAGCAGTTGTAGAATCTGAGGCGAAACATACTGAGCGGCATTTCATTCTAAGAAACAATTTCCAAATACGTTTTAGTCTCAGACGTGTACGGGCCTACAAATGGCTCAGCCAAATCCACACGACAGAACGGTTCCAGGTTGGAGATCTGAACGGAAGGAGTGCAGCCGGGGGACCGCCCTCCGTTCCAGAATCAAAGCGACGTACGGGGCGGGTGTGAACACGGGCCCAGAGCGAGTGGCCGTCCGGAGGCTGAGTCCGACAGACAGACAGCTGCCTTCGCGGGCGCACGCCGCCTGGTGCCCTGGGTGACCTTCCATTCAGACCGGCTTCCCCACCGGGAGCACCGACCGGCGGCGAGCTCTCGGCCCCGGTCCTCGCTCCAGCTAAGCCGGCGGAAGGAATGTCAGGCCACAGCGGGGGAGGCTCCCTCCACAGACTCTCGGCCGGAGTGCAAGACGCGCTGAGCCTCCGAGCTGCAGAGCGGCCCGTCCGTCACCCCAGCCTGGCCCAGGGCAGAGGGCGGGGGGCAGAGGGCGGGGGGTCCAGGGCAGAGGGCGGGGGGCCCAGGGCAGAGGGCGGGGGGCCCAGGGCAGAGGGCGGGGGGCAGAGGGCGGGGGGCAGAGGGCGGGGGGTCCAGGGCAGAGGGCGGGGGGCCCAGGGCAGAGGGCAGGGGGCCCCGGGCAGAGGTGGCGGCCGCCCGCGGCCGAACACTCCCGATTAGATAGAATCCCGAAGGGACAGCAGCCGGGAGGAACGGAGGGAGAAAGGGAGCCACGATGAGAGGAGAACGTGTTAAACACTGACAAAGGAGAGGCCCTGGGGACACGTCCTCGCTGTCCCGGGGACAGACCCACAGCCCGTGAGCCGGGAGGCCGACCGAGGGCACGTGGACAAGCGGAGGAGGGCGCAGACCACGTCCTGCAGGGCCACGCGGCCCCCACTTGCTTCCCACACCCCTGCCCCCCAGCACCCCTCCTGGCCCCGTCTGTCCCCAGTCCCCCTCCTGGCCCTGTCTGCCCCCAACCCCCCTCCTGGCCCTGTCTGCCCCCAGCCCCCCTCCTGGCCCCGTCTGCCCCCAGCCCCGCTCCTGGCCCCGTCTGCCCCAGCACCCCCTCCTGGCCCTGTCTGCCCCTGCACCCCCTCCTGGCCCTGTCTGCCCCAGCACCCCCTCCTGGCCCTGTCTGCCCCTGCACCCCCTCCTGGCCCTGTCTGCCCCCAGCACCCCCTCCTGGGCCCTGTCTGCCCCTGCACCCCCTCCTGGCCCTGTCTGCCCCTGCACCCCCTCCTGGCCCTGTCTGCCCCTGCACCCCCTCCTGGCCCTGTCTGCCCCTGCACCCCCTCCTGGCCCTGTCTGCCCCCAGCACCCCCTCCTGGGCCCTGTCTGCCCCTGCACCCCCTCCTGGCCCTGTCTGCCCCTGCACCCCCTCCTGGCCCTGTCTGCCTCCAGCACCCCCTCCTGGGCCCTGTCTGCCCCTGCACCCCCTCCTGGCCCTGTCTGCCCCTGCAACCCCTCCTGGGCCCCGTCTGCCCCTGCACCCCCTCCTGGGCCTGTAAGTAAAAAAGTAAAATGTAAAATGTAAAAAAGTAAAATGTAAGTTAAAAAGTAAAATGCAAATTGACCATACTCCTGCTACACCCACAAGTCATGTCCACCAGCAACCAGGAGTGAGTATGCAAATTAACCCAACAAAGATGGCTGCGGCCGTGAGTGAGCAGAGGCTCGGAGTTCCCTGGTGATGAAGGAGGCCATGCTTTCTGCCTGCCACAGCCTGCCCTGGACTCCACTCGAGGCTACAGTTTCAATTACAGAAGATAAATAAATCCCAACGGAAATGGCGGCAGCCACAGAGCGAGCAGGGGGCTTGGCTCCGCTCCAGGCTACAAAGTTTTAATTGTAGAAGGTAAATAAGTTCCAGATACCAGGGCCTCCGCTTGGGCTGCCGGGGGGCGTGGCCAACCTGCAAACGACCACAGGCCCCTCGCCCAGGCCACCCCATGTCCCAAGGGAACCCCCACCCTGATCCAGGACACCCTTCAGGGCAAACCAGCCGGCCCCCACCCATGCACCAGCCTCTATCCTATCTAATAAAAGAGTGATATGCAGATTGACCATCACTCCAACACACAAGCTGGCTGCCCCCATGTGGTCAAAGATCCTGCCCCCATGTGGACACAAGGTGGCCACCACAAGATGGTCAGCAGGGGAGGGAAGTTAGGGGTGACCAGGCCTGTAGCAGAGGGCAGTTAGGGGCAAACAGCCTGGCAGGGGAGGAGTTAGGCATCAATCAGGCTGGCAGGCAGAGTGGTTAGGGGCATCAGGAAGGCAGGCAGGCGAGCAGTTGAGCCAGCAGTCCTGGATTGTGAGAGGGAAGTCAGACTGTCCATTTAGGCCCGGGCAGTCGGACATCCCTCGAGGGTCCCAGGTTGGAGAGGGTGCAGGCTGGCTGCATGAATTTTGTGCACTGGGCCTCCAGTAAATTAATAATCCAGTTAAAAAGCCAATACATTGAGAAGCAATGGGTAGAGCAGGAAGCCAAAGAGTAAAAATAGACTCACATTTTTACGATTTTCAGACACAAATTAATGAACGTGAAAATGAAGGTCAGCCAACTCCAAGCCTGCTCTTGGGAAACCTCCCCCGAGGCTGACACGGGAAGGGACCACACCAGCGCTTTCCCTCTGGCAGCAGCCAGGCCTTGGCAGAGCAGGAAGACACCATAACACCAGGACGTGCATGCATGCATGCATGTGTGCTCACGCATGTGCACACGTGTGTATGAATCTGTGTATGGGCATGTGTGTGCACACGCGTGTGTTCACAAAGCACACATTTGTTTGCATGCAAGTATGTACATGACTGCATGTGTATTCCCAAGCACGTGTGTTTGTGGGCATGCATGTGGGTGGTACAAGTATGTACAATGTGTGTTCATGTTCACAAGCACATATGTTCAGGTGTGTGGACACATGTGCACATCCAAATGTGCATTAGGGATAAAACAGGCCTCTCTGATTCCCACCCCTGGCTCTGAGCCAGGGCCACGGGGAGGCAGTGGCAGCTGGTCTGCGGGGGAAGGGGGTGGGGGTGCTGGTGGGGGGCCCACTGGCCGGGGAGCCCCTGGGGAGAGGCCGGAGGGACCCTGTGCCTGTGCCTGGCCAGGCCTGGGCCGCTGCAGCGCTGGCGGCGGTGCCCGATGTGCCACGGACGCGCTGATGCCTCCGGATGGACGCCCGCCTGCCGTCTCCGTCTCCGGTCTCCCGTCTCCCGTCTCCCTGCTCACATTCACTCCGCGTCGGCCTGCGCCGCTCCGCAAAAAGCAATTTCAAAACAGATGAGAAAAAAATGATCGCCCTGATACTTGGCCCGACCTCATAAAAGGGAGAAAGACCAGAGAAACGAGACTATAACCCCACAAACGCTGATTGAATCCTCGAGCTGCCGGCATATGTCAGGTGTGGGAGGAATGATGATACGGCTCAGGGCGAGGAAAAGCCGGGGTGCGGACAGACCCCGGCCCCCGCCCCACGCAGCCCCCGCCCCCAGCACCCAGCCCCACTGCCTCGCTGCCTCACTGAGGAAACTGGCCTCAGTGTCTGAGCACAGCCGTCCCCGTCGCAGGCCAGGGCCTGGCCCTCAGGAGAAGCAGCCTCTGCCTGCGGCCAGGACGTGGCTCCTCACGTGGCTGAGCGCCGACCTAGGAACCAGGAGGTCACGGCTCAGTCCGGGTCAGGCCACATGCCCGGGTTTCATGCTCAGTCCCCAGGCGGCAGCAGACCCGTGATTCTCTCATCACGGATGTTTCTCTCCCGTCCTCTCTGACATCCATAAACATACGTGTATAAAAACAAGCAAATCCAAACACGTGGTCCTCACGCCGGCTCCCAGCACCCCGGACTGAGCTGCTGACGCCCGAGGTGGGGGGTCCAGGCAGCTCAGGCGCCCGGGCACGGTCCCTGCCCCCGGACGCTGGTCCCATCGGCTTTCCGAAGTGTGATATTCAGGGGCCGAAGGGGTACCCCCCGCCCCCCAGCCCCCCACCCGCCGGGTGTCACACATAAAACAAACATCCGGAGACTCGGAAGGAAGAGCCGCCGGCCGGCCAGCGGGGACCTGGGGCCAGAGCGTTCCGGGCGAGTGTCCCCCACCCGAGGCGACCTAGCAACGCCACCCAGAGCAGCAAGACGTCCTCCCAGACTCGCGTCCTCCAGCCAAAGGCCCGGAGGGCGCCTGACGTCCAGGCTGGTTCAGGGTTCGGGTTCGGGGCTCGTCATGGAATCTCCTGTGGAGGCAAGGACCCGGCTTCTGGGAGCCCACAGTGATGATTCCAGTGCCGTTTACAGTCACTCAGGAAAAGGAATCTTAACAGAAACGCTCATAATGTGCCGGAAACTCCGAAACGGGGACGAGAGAGATGGAAGCGGGTCAGGATCGATGGGGAGGCAGACCCTGTTCGTGGACAGATCTCCCCAGGGAAACAGGGAGTCTCCCAGACGGACTCACAGGGTTGACATAATTTTTATTAAAATCCCAGCACGGTTTTTTTGTTTGTTTGTTTGTTTGTTTCCTCACGGATACAGACACGGCTATTTAAAAATGTTTAAGGCCGTGGTTGGCAAACTGCGGGTCGCAAGCCACGTGTGGCTCTTTGGCCCCTTGAGTTTTTAGCAAAGGCCAGTTTAGGAGGCCCTCATTAAGCTCCTAACAAGGCACCTTACCCGCATAGTCTAAGTTTAAATGTGGCTCTCGGGAGAAGCGTGCATCGCTGTGCTGCTGGTATTGGCTCTGTGGGCGGAGGAGTTTCCCGACCACCGGGCTGGAGACCGCCGGCATCGCCAGCCGGGAGGAGCCAGGTCCAGCTGCAGGCGGAGCAGGCCTGTCAGAACGGCCGTCAGGATGCCGGATAGTGGTCGCTCCACGGGCTGGTGTCGCTGGGAACGGGGGCCCTCACGGGGACAGCCAGCGGCTTCTGAGCTCCACACACACAGCTGCCGGCCCTCCGGCCCGTTCCCCGCCGCCCCGCCCCGCGGGCACCGCCAGCCGAGCTCTGTGTCTCCGAGTCCGTTCTGTCCGGCTTGTTTATTTTTAGGTTCCACACGGATCGGAGATCACGGGTGTGTGTGTGCGTGTGTGTGTCTGTCTGACGTGTCCGTTTGGTGCCTTCCCTCTCGGCCCCTCCGCGGCCACAGGCCAGGTTCTGGGACGGCAGAGGATCCCCGGACACCGCCCCCTCCTCCCCCGGCACCGCCTCAGACACCCCGCCTCTCCCCTTCTGCTGGCGACGGCGAGCCACGCCGTCACCGTGGATGGAAACGTGGACGGAAACCACGGGGACGGCGTCTCGCTCGTGGCCGTAAAGTGAGCAACAAGCCTACGGCCGGCATCCGGTTCTGGCGGGATTTCAGAAGAAGCGTGTGCAGCTCCAGAAGGTCCCCCCGCCCCCCGGCCGGCGGAGGGTTTGGTCCGGGCATGGCCTCTGAGCACACGACAGGGGGAGGGATGCTCGGCTGGTGGGAGCGGCGGGCAGCAGGCACTCCGGCCCTCTGCTCCCCGCCCCCCCCCTGCGTCCCCACAGCCAGGCCTCGGTTCTGACACCTGCTGTGCGGCCCTGTGGCCTGAGGAGCCCGGAGCCCGGACACAGGACGGCGGCGGGTCCTGGCGGCCGGGGCGCTGAGGTTGGGAGGCGGCCGAAGGGCCCAAGTCGCCTCCGGGTGAACGAGCTTCTCTAAGCGGAAGGGGACCCTGTGAGCGCCTCCCCGCACCCATTTCACAGATGGGGAGACTGAGGCCCATCCGTGGCCATGGTCACCCGGGCCGAGCTCCCCCGCTTCCTCCAGGGCTCCTGCTGAACTCCCATCCAGTTCCCTGGGCAAAGGAACCTGGTTCTAGAATCTCCTGGGCCCATCGCGGCAGAACCCCGTTCGCCGGTCGGTGTCTGGAACTGTCTCCTCAGGAGACACGGGGCCGTGTCTGCTTGTGGCTGGAGCCTCTGGCAGTGTGGCCAGCCGTTCCCGCTGCCCTCCGCGAAGGGCAGTGCCGGCCACGGGACGCGTCCCCTGGCGAGCAGCCTGGCCGGCGCTGGGTGCTGGGTGCTGGGCGCTGGGTGCTGGGCGCTGGGCGCTGGGCGTGGGTGGGTCCTGGCGGCGATGTCCCAGCAGGATCCAAACCAGAGGCCAGTTCCCTGCTCAGGTTAAGAAGGTTCCGGCTCAAAACCCCCGCAGGGTCCTGACCTTGGGGTTTGTTCGCATCCCTCCCCCAATGGCTCCCCTTCCCGCGGGCGCCCCCTGACACCCCACTCTGAGCGGCTGCCCCGCCCGGCGTCCCCCCACCCCGAGGCCCTGAGGGGCTGACGGAAAACCCTCTGGAGGGTCTGTGAACCCCCTCTGCCTCTGCTCCCTCAGGGGACCCCCCCCCCCGGACAGAGCCTGCCTTCATCCAGGCGTCTGGCTCGGGGGCGCCTCAAGGTCAGCGGCGCCCGCAGCCCCCGCGCCCGCGCCCCGGCGGCCCGGAGCCAATCTCGCACCAGCCCATCGCGCTCTCAAGCATGAACGATCCCATTATTGCCAATTCCAGCCGGGCCCTCAGACAATGGGGCCGCCGCCGCTTCATGTGTGACTTCATCCCCTTTCTCTCTCACTCAGAAGCCACGCCCGGGCCTGGCCCCGTGGCCGCTGCTCGGCGTGGGGGGCGCCGTGGGCCGGCGGGAGGCAGCTACGGGGGCGGAGAGTGAGGGTGTGCCCTTCGGAGACCTGCCGGCGAGGGAACGCGGGAGCAGAGGGGCCGGGGTTAGGGGAGCTGGCCGGGGGGCAGACGCTCCTGACTGGTGTGCGTGTCACTGGGGGCCCTGGACACAGCGCCTGCCTTTAGCACCGTTACCTGCCCTCTCTTCTCCTCTGAGGGGGCACGCCCCCCATGGTGCCGGTGAAGGCGGCGGACACGCCTGGCTGGTGTGGCTCAGTGGTTGAACCTTGACCTAGGAACCAGGAGGCTGTGGTTTAATTCCTGGTCAGGGTTCTGGGCTTGATCCCCAGTAGGGAGCATGCAGGAGGCAGCTGGCCAATGGTTCTCTCTCATGGATGTTTCTCTCTCTATACGTCTCCCTTCCTCTCTGAAATAAAATACACACACACACACACATATCCTCACCCAACGATATCTTTCCTTTGATTTTTGGAGAGAGGAAGAGAGAGGGGAAGACCGAGAGAAACATCGATGTGAGCAAAACACATTGATTGGTTGCCTCCTACACCAGCCCCGACCAGGGCCCTGGCCAGGGAGGAGCCTGCAACAGAGGTACATGCCCTTGACCATAATCGAACCCGGGACCCTTTATGTTCTGGTTGGGGTGCTGAGTGACGGTGTGTGAGGGGGATTGTGGGAATGTCTGTGCTGGTTGGGAGGCTGAGTGACGGTGTGGGTGGGGGATTGTGGGAATATCCTTCCTGGTTGGGAGGCTGAGTGACGGTGTGGGTGGGGGATTGTGGGAATATCCTTCCTGGTTGGGATGCTGAGTGACAGTGGGGTGTTGTGGGAATGTCGTGCTGGTTGGTTTTCTTGAGCGTCCACTCATGGTTCACGGGGGGCTTCCCCTCTCCCCACGGCTCACTCCGTCCACTCACCCAGGTTTGAAATCGAAGAGCTGGTGGATTAATAACCCAGATAATGGTGACGGGGTGGGAGGGACTCGGAAGCCCACGGCAGAGTGGCGAGGAGAGGAGAGGCGGCGGGGAGAGGAGAGGAGAGGAGAGGAGGGGAAAGGAGAGGAGAGGCGGCGGGCAGAGGAGAGGAGAGGAGGGGAGAGGAGAGGAGAAGAGAGGAGAGGAGAGGGCGGGGAGAGGAGAGGAGAGGAGAGGAGAGGGCGGGGAGAGGAGAGGAGAGGAGAGGAGAGGAGAGGAGAGGAGAGGAGAGGAGAGGAGAGGAGAGGCAGCGGGGAGGAGAGGAGAGGAGAGGAGAGGCGGCAGGGAGAGGAGAGGAGAGGAGGGGAGGGGAGAGGAGAGGAGAGGAGAGGAGAGGAGAGGAGAGGAGAGGAGAGGAGAGGAGAGGAGAGGAGAGGGCGGGGAGAGGAGAGGAGAGGAGAGGGGAGGAGAGGAGAGGAGAGGAGAGGGGAGGGGAGGAGAGGAAAGGGGAGGAGAGGAGAGGAGAGGAGAGGAGAGGAGAGGAGAGGAGAGGAGAGGAGAGGAGAGGAGAGGAGAGGCAGCGGGGAGGAGAGGAGAGGAGAGGAGAGGGGCTGCTGATGAGTTGGCGTCCGTGCGTGCGGACTTGGCTGAGTAAACACGCGTCTGCTCGGTCCCGGGGGCCTCGGAGCAGTCGGTTACTGAAAGGCCCGCGGAAAGCTTTTAACCTCGGCCTAATTAGCGCCGGCTGCTCGCCGCCGTGTGCCGCCTGAATGCAGAGCGGCCCGGGCGGCCGGCGCTACCGGGTTAAGTGAGTCTGTTTGGTAATTGTGTCCTGGAGACAAACGCGAGGAGCCTGGCCGGGAGCCTTCTGATGCACCCGGCGCTCTCCGGTCACGGCCGCCATTCAGCGTCTTCTCCGTTTAAAAACAGCGTGGACACGTCTGAATCAACACAGCACGCCAGACCGGGGGGGGGGGGGGGGTCTGAGTGAGGGGGCCTGGCGTCCCTGCACAGTGCTGGTTGGGAGGCTGAGTGACGGTGTGGGTGGGGGATTGTGGGAATATCCCTCCTGGTTGGGAGGCTGAGTGACGGTGTGGGTGGGGGATTGTGGGAATATCCCTCCTGGTTGGGAGGCTGAGTGACGGTGTGGGTGGGGGATTGTGGGAATATCCTTCCTGGTTGGGATGCTGTGTGACGGTGTGGGTGGGGGATTGTGGGAATATCCCTCCTGGTTGGGAGGCTGAGTGACGGTGTGGGTGAGGGATTGTGGGAATATCCCTCCTGGTTGGGAGGCTGAGTGACGGTGTGGGTGAGGGATTGTGGGAATATCCTTCCTGGTTGGGATGCTGAGGGACAGTTTTGCAGAATTTTGCTCTTGTGGGAAACGGAGTAAAAACCGGGCTCTGTCTGTGATCCTGTTCGTCAACCTACAATAACCCTGTGTATGAAAGCCTAATATGCAAATTGTCCCGTTTACCGGGAGTTCGACCAGCGGCAGGGCCTGCCAATCGCCCGTGGCCTTTCCCCCGTTCGGCCGGGTCCCGCTGGCGGTGGCGGCAGGCAGCCCGGGAGGGGGAAAGGGAGGCCCCGGCTGGCAGCTGGCAGCCGCGAGGGACCCTACCCGTGCGTGAATCCTGTGCCCTGGGCCTCGAGTCTCCATATAAACATTTAATTAAAAACTGCCAGTTCCCATGGCCACAGCCGGTCCCGATAACCCGTTACGTCACGCGTTTCCCTCAGACGCCGTCCCGCATGCGTCATGGCCCATTAGAAGGAAAGGCTGTGACCATGCGCCCGTGGGTCACGCGTGAGAGGGCTGTTGGCTGGGCCCTAGGCACCCGCCACATACGTCCCCGTGTTCAGGCCGGTCCCAGGCGGCCAGGAACGGCTCACTGGCATGTTTCTCCGTGTGCACGCACCACAGGCCCCTCCCCCGCCGTAGCTCTCCCCGCGGCGCTGCAGGTCCCAGGCACACGTGTTAGAACCGGGACCGCGGGCCCGCCGGGAAGGTGGCCGGTCGGGCGGTGCCAGCAGCGAGGCGGGAGGTGAGGGTCCCGGCCTGGCTGCCGCGTGGGGTGGGGCTGGGACCCGCCGGGCCCTGGGTGTCGGCCGAGCTGCTGAGCAGCGTCTGGGGAAGCTCCCGGGGGCCGGCTCTGCGCCCCCTGCTCAGGTCGAATGTCCGACGGCACCGGGAAGGAATCCGCGTCGGAGGGAGCGGGCGGTTCCTGCCCAGGCCCCGTGCTCCCCTGTCCACGCTCCGGCCGGCTGGGGCTCTGTCCTCCCTCTGGGCCGCGGGGTCTCTGACACCATGTCTGACACCGTGGCCACATGGCGTCCACAGCGACATGCCCAGAGCGGCTGATTAACACGCCGGGCAGGTGCCGGGAGCTAAACCACCGGGACAATCACATCCGGACATTCCCCGGCCCGACCCTGCCGGCGCTCCTGGCTCTCGGGACGCGGCTCCGGCTGCGCTCGGCACACCTGGGCCCCGGCGAGGCCGCGGGCCGGAGCGGGGTGCTGTGTGGTGCGGGCGGGGGAGAGGGGGGACACGGACTCCGTGGCAGGCACGGTCTCTCCGTGCACTCAGGGCATGGCTCCCGTTGAGCGCCCACGCCCCACCCCTCAGAGCCTGTGAGCCTCGGCCGTCCCGGCGCCCGCGTGCCCCCGGCGGGTGGACCTGCCGCCCAGGCGTTGAGGGTGAGGCGGCCGCTGCCATCAGGGCCTGAGCCGGCGGGGAGGGTGCACCAGGCAGGCAGGGAGGGGGCTGCAGGCGATGAGGCTCAGGCACCCGCCTGCCACTCAGCTGGGGGCATCGGGGATCAGCCAGGACCGTGGGGGGCGACCCTGGGGCAGGGGCAAGCGGTGGGGGGGGGGGCCCTGCCAGAATGGGCCGGGGGCTTCGGGAGCCACCTGCCACCCGGGACCAGCAGGGAGAAGCCCAGTCCCATGAGAAGGAGGCCGGCTCCTAGGGGTGCAGTTGGGCACGAGGGTGGCACCCGAGTGGCAGAGCCTGCTCTGCCGGAGGCCCCCACGCAGGGCTGTGAGGGTGAGCCGTCCGGGCCAACGGGTACCAGTGGGGAACCTGGTCCGGGTGGAGCTGAGGTCCTGGCTGGAGTGACACCCCCACACCCCCTCGCCCGGCACCTGGGTCCGCTCTGGGGTCTCACCGGGGACGTGGGCCTCGGCCACGCCGCCTCCGCCCACAGTGCCCACGTCTCTGATCAGAGGCCATCGGCCTCGGTGTCGGGGGCGGGGAGGGCGGCTGGGGGCACAGCGAGGGCTGCAGTCCCGGCACAGCCCCTGCCCCCGAGAGGTGAGGGTGCTGCTGGCCCCCTGGCCGCCGGCAGCCGTCCCTGACCCCTGACCCGGTGCCCAGTCGGGAGCCAGGCTCGCTGTGAAATAATCCAATTAAAAGTCTCCCCTCTGAGACGTGGCTGCTGCAATCTGTCTCATCTCCGAGTGTAATTATATCAGACTCCAATTCCGCTCAAATATGCATGCTAATTCCATTTCCCTTTCCCTCTTCTTTCCCGAATCCAGCACCATCCCTCCCTCAGCCCCGGCCGGCCTCCGCCTCCGCCTCCACCTCTGGCCCAGCCGGGGGCTTCGGCAGGCCCCGGGCCCGGCTCCCCGCGGCCCAGCCCGGCGGGGGGGGGGGGGGCGCTGGCCCGGGACCAGAGCATCTCAGACCAGCGCTGTCCCGGACCCCGGCCTCGCGCCCCCGAGGGGAGCTGGTGCCCTGAGCCTCCCCTGAGGGGTCGTGGGGACCCGCCTCCTGTCCGTCCCTCTCCTGGGGGCCCTGAGCCTCGGGAACGCCCCGTGTCCTGAGGGTGAGACGGGACCTCCAGGCCAGGACACCGGTTTCCAGCAGCTCACACGGCGGCGGACTCGGGGGGCTTGTGCCGTGACATCTCAGGAGCGGGCGGTGATCCAGAGGATGCAGAGTGTTCCACGAGCCTCAGCTTTCCTGGCCACGAAGCCAGCCTCCACGGCCACCACACCCGCACACGGCCCCCACGGCCCCCATGGCCGCCACGGCTCCCACGGCCCCCACGGCCGCCCTGGCCACCACGGCCCCCACGGCCGCCCCGTGGGCCGTTCACCCACCGTCAGCCCACCCGGCGGTTCCGGGCGAGGGCGTGGGGGCTGTGGGTTCCGTGACCGTGGACCAGGCGTCTGACCTGGTTCCCAGTCCTGCGGCCCCAGCGCCCGGCCTCCCCCAGGCCTTCCCAGGGACTCGGACCGGACACTGGGCGGCGGCCGCCCCCCTGGAGACGGGGAATAAACCTCCACACGGTGTTCGGACGAGGGCGCCGTGGGAGGGCCCAGCGTGGAGCCGCCCGTCGCCTCCCCTGCTCTGGGTCAGAACGTGGCCCCGCGCCCTCGGTGTGGCCGAGCTCGCACCCGCGCTGGGCTGAGCGTGGGAGCCGTCGTTAGCGGCAGCGGCGCCCTGACCGGCCTGTGATTCCCCGATAATTAAAAGCACTTTGTAAACACCGCGAGGGAAGGCTGGTTGGTTCAATATCGAGGCTGATTGTGCTGATTCATCTCACCACCCGCGGACACCTGTCAGGTGCATGGACGCCCTGCAAACAGGCCCGTCATGCAGCAGCACGTGCCACACGCCATCACCAGGCAGCCAGCGCGGCGGCAGGCTTGTCCCTAGCCTCACGGCCGCACAGCAGCCGGGCCTCGGGGCGTGCCCTCCGGGGGCAGACGCAGCACCGTCCGGGGAGGAGGACAGGACCGTCCGCTGAGGGGATGGGGAGGACAGGAGAGGCCAGGAGTCTCCCTTCCTCGGCAGCAGGAACTGCGTGATGGGGCCCGAGCCCATGGAGAACGTGGGGTGTCTCCATGTCTGTCCAGTCGGAGCCGACAGAGCGTGAACCTGGGACCCCGCGGTCAGTCCCCGTGAGGCTGCAGTCCTGGCCCCGGAGGAGAGTGCGCCCCAGGACCCACCCGCACTGTGACCAGCCCCCTGTGCCCGGCTGAAGCACAAAACATCTGTGAGTGTGTGCACACCGTGTTCACCGTGATACTGTTTACTGTGAGTGCGCACACGTGTGCATGCCTGTGCTCCCTGAGCGTGCACACATGTGCATGCCTGTGATCACTCTGAGTGCATACACGTGTGCATGCTTGTGATCACTGAGTGCACACACATGTGCATGTCTGAGCTCTCAGAGTGTGCACACCTGTGCATGCCTGTGCTCTCTGTGCACACACGTGCTTGTCTGTGCTCACTCTGAGTGCATACACGTGTGCATGCCTGTGATCACTGAGTGCGCACACGCATGCATGCCTGTGATCACTGAGTGCACACACGTGTGCATGTCTGTGCTAACTCTGAGTTCATACATGTGTGCATGCCTGTGCTCTAAGTGCACACACCTGTGCTCTCTGAGTGCGCACACCTGTGTGTGCCTGTGCTCCCTGAGTGCGCACACCTGTGCGTGCCTGTGCTCCTGAGCCCCGGCCCAGCTGGGATGGCGGCCCCCGTTGGACACGGGATGAAGGTCCCCAGGGGCCTCGCCCTCAGATAGCTCCTTTAAAACGGTGACGTCGCGGACAGTGAGCTGGTCCGTCTAATGGATGGAGCTTCCCCCAAACTTAGACCTCAGATGTTTTATTAATATTTCTATCATCCTCACGAGTTAACCAGCCGTGAAAATTACCTTCCACGAACGTGGAAATGTGTTCGCTTCTGGGAGCGGCCAGCCTCGGGGCTAATTCAATCAGAGGACTGCATGCCGCCCGCCCTGACACTAATGCCGAGACTTCAATTAACGCCGTCCGGCGAGCCGGCTCCCCCCACTGCTGCCACGCCACCCCCTCCTTCCCCCCCTCCCCCGGCGCCAGGCGCCCGCGGCCAGGCCTCCGCGGGAGCCACCCAGAGGCCCGGGCCACTCACAGCCGGGGTGGAGGGGTGGACGTCAGCTGTCTGTGTCCAGGGCCTCAGGCTCCCCCGCCGTCTCCCGCCCCCTCCCTCCCCTCGCTCAGCCCTGTGGGCGGGGTCCTCAGACACAGCACTGTGGGTGCAGGTAGCCGCACACCGAGAGTTCGCACTTTAACGAGTGACAGCCTCCCCTCGGGAGCCATCGCGGCCGAAGCCACAGCACCCAGTGAGGCCGCAGCACCCAGCGAGGCCCAGGCCGCAGCACCCAGTGAGGACCCAGCACCCAGTGAGGCCGCAGCACCCAGCGAGGCCCAGGCCACAGCACCCAGCGAGACCGCGGCACCCAGCGAGGCTGCAGCACCCAGCGAGGCCCAGGCCGCAGCACCCAGTGAGGACCCAGCACCCAGCGAGGCCCAGGCCGCAGCACCCAGTGAGGCCGCAGCACCCAGTGAGGGCGTTTAACATGCACATGTTCTGGCGGGGGAGGGGATGGGGAGCCGAGCTCGGTGATCCATCAGGGAGGCCAATCGATCCGATCGATCCCATCGATTGATCACGAAGGAACGGAGATCGCTTGCCAAGAGAGCCTCTGGGCACAGGCGGCACGGGCACAGAGGCCGGACCACACGTGGCTCCGTGGCTGAGCACCGACCTCTGACCCAGGAGGTCAGGGTTCGATTCCCAGGCAGGGCATGGACTGCAGGCTCCATCCCCCGTGTGGGGCGTGCAGGAGGCGGCCGATCCCTGATTCTCTCTCATCACTGATGTTTCTTTCTCTCCCTCTCCCTTCCTCTCTGAATCAATAAAAACATTTGAGAGAGAGAGAGAGAGAAAGAGAGAGAGAGAGAGAGAGAGAGAGAGAGAGAGAGAGAGAGAGAGGGGGAGACAGGCCGAGCAGGGCAGGGGACGGGGGAGTCACTGAGAGGTGTCAGGGAGCCTTCTGAGAGGGCGGCTTTAAGACAAAGATGTAACCAGTCTGAACCATTTCCGTGGCTGCACTCAGTTACCCCAGAACAGGAGAGGGGCCACTCCATCTGAAGTGCTGCACCCTCTGAGGAGCTGCTCCCTCTGAGGTGCTGCTCCCTCTGCGGAGCTGCTCCCTCAGAGGAGCGACTCCCTCCTTGTGAGCATCAGTGCAGTAGCTTCCGGAAACGATTGTGCCAATCTCTACTCACACGGAACGTTTCCTGAGAACTGCCCCCAATGTGATTGATTATTCACGGTCAGAAGAGAGCCGAGTGCTGAGCACCAGGCCTCCCGCCCTGGGGGCCTCCCGTCCTGGGGGGCCTCCCGCCCTGGGGGACCTGCCTGAGGCCTGTGAGGCGGCCCCACGGCTGTGCGGGCACTTCTTCCTCCAATGACCACGGAGACCACAGGCCCACGCCCTCTCCTGCTTCCACTGCTCACCCTCCCCCGAGCGGCTCCTGCCCTGGGCCCCGTGGACGTGGACGTGGACGGGGTGGTCAGCGTGCCCCTCCTCCACAGGCCCGGCCCGGCCGCCGGCGGGTGCTCTGGGCACCCAGGCCCCCGGCCCGCCCAGCCCGCCCGGAGCTGTCTGCAGCGGGCGCCGGCTCGGCGGTAATTCCCTCTCCAGGGGCTCAGCTCGCATCGATTCCTCGCCGCCCGGCTTCCCCCAAATGGAAAAGGGCTTACACGGCTGACAGGGGATCAAAGGCCTATCTGAGCGGCGTCTCTTCTGGAGGGAAGGGCGCCTCGCTCCGCTCCACGGCTCGCCGTGCGGTCCCAGCCGCCCCGGCCCTGCGGGGGTGAGTGTGGGAGTGCGGCGGCCTCGCCTTTCATTTTAGTTTTAAAAATATTTTTTATTGATTTCAGAGAGAGAGAGAGGGAGAGAGAGAGAGAGAGAGAGAGAGAGAGAGGGAGGGAGAGAGAGAGAGAGAGAGAGAGAGAGGGAGGGAGAGAGAGAGAGAGAGAGAGAGGAACATCCATGAGGAGAGAGAATCACGGAATGGCTGCCTCCTGCATACCCCACACGGGGGATGGAGCCCACAACCCGGGCCTGTGCCCTGACCGGGGATCGAACCCTGACCGCCTGGTTCAGAGGTCGACGCTCCGCCACGGAGCCCCAGGCCGGGCTGGGCAGCCTCGAAACGCACCCCAGCCCTCGGGTCTCCAGGGACGCGGGGAGCTCTCCGTCCCTCCCCAGGCGGCCGGGGCGGGTG
Organism: Pipistrellus nathusii; assembly: GCA_963693515.1. Lineage (NCBI taxonomy): Eukaryota > Metazoa > Chordata > Mammalia > Chiroptera > Vespertilionidae > Pipistrellus > Pipistrellus nathusii. Next base: position 189,749,400 of record OY882860.1, on the reverse strand, counting down.
TCAGACGGGGACAGACGTGTCGGGAGCCTGAACCCCAAAGTCCCAGCACGTCTCACAACGGGGTCCCGCGGCCGGCTGTCTGCCCGGGGACACAGCCTGGGACGCGGGGAGCCAGAGCGGGGGCGGGGCGGGGTGGGGGAGGTGAGGTGGGAAGGGGTGGGGAGGGGAGGGTGGCGGGACGGGGTGGGGGTGGGGTGGGGTGGGGAGGGCCCGGGTCCCTGATGCCAACGCTTCACCTCTGGGCGCCCCTTCCAGACAGGACCTGCCTGCTCTGAGGCCTCGGCTCCGGATTAGACAGATCGGCTGTAACCCTCCCTATCTGTCATCTGCAATTAGCCCCGGGCTGCCGGTATCACCGGGGCCAGCACCGACGCCAGGTCCCGGTGAGGACTGGGAGGGCGGGCGCCGCCTAATCGCTGAGCCTCGCCAGGATCGAGCTCTGACCTTGAGCGATCGGAAAGGTCGTTCTTTCGAGGAGAACAGGGGTGGGGCATATGTGGGGAGGGCCTGGGAGGGAAGGGGGGATGAGGACAGTAATGTGATTCCATAATCAATACCATTTAAAAATAATAAAAGTTAAAAAAAGAGAAGAAAAGTCCTGAAACGGTGACGCCGCAGCGAGGTCCTTTCTGCTGAGAGAGATGGCTCCTTGCAAACGCTCCTGCCCAGGGAGCCGGCGAGAGAGAGCCGGCGAGAGCCACCGGCCGCCTGACCCCCGCTGGGCCGATCCCCGCACCAGGTCTCAGCCGTCGCCAGACTCCGGGGCTGACTGTTCCTGTGAAATCAGACGAGTCCGGTCACTGAGTGGCAGACACACCGGCTGAGGCCCCGACCGACTCCCAGGGTCTCTGCCCACGGGGACGCCCCCCCCCCCGGCCCGGAGCCACGGGGGCTCCCAGAGAGGTGCCAGGAGGTGCCAGGATGTGGGGAGCTGTGCCCTTGGGAGGCGCCAGGCCCGAGGGAAGCACAGGGCTGGGGGGATACAGCCAGAGCCGGGCGTGGCCAGCGCTGAGGCTCACCCCCAGAGAGCGATGCAAACCTGCCCCACGCCCGCCCCACACCCTCCCACACCCTCCCCACCCCCACACCCGCCCCGCACCTGCCTGAACCCTGCACCTCACGCCTGGCAGGGGGTCTCTGTGCCCCGGTCGGGGGAGGCGGGTGCGGTGAGGGGTGGCCTGCCCAGGTGCCAGGCTCCCCAAGGTGCACCTGCCCAGGGTCCAGGGTGCCTCCACCAGGGCCCAGGGGAGGCATCGGGAGCCTCAGAGCCGAGTCCCGGCTTCTGATGCAGCAGGAACAAGCCCTGCCCACGGGGAAGTCGGCCTCCTGCCTGCCCCACGGGGAACCGAGCCCCACGGGGGACTGAGCCCCACGGGGATCGAGCCTCACGGGGGACCGAGCCCCACGGGAACCGAGCCCCACGGGGGATGGAGCCCCACGGGGGATGGAGCCCCACGAGGAACCGAGCCCCACGGGAAACCGAGCCCCACGGGGGATGGAGCCCCACGGGGACCGAGCCCCACGGGAAACCGAGCCCCACGGGGGATGGAGCCCCACGGGGAACCGAGCCCCACGGGGGACCGAGCCCCACGGGGGATGGATGTTTCTCTCTCTCTCCCTCTCCCTTCCTCTCTGAGATCGTAAAAATATATTTAAAAATAAAGAATACAGAAAGTAAAGAATAAGAATGAACTCTCAGCCGCCAGCCTCCTGTGCTGCCCGGGGAGCAGGGGGTGGGGCTTGGCAACCCGGTGAAGATGGAGAGCCGGGCAGACGGCTCCGCAGGGAGGGCGTCTGTGGGCACCGACTCGGTGGATGGAGTGGGCGGAGCAGACAGAGCGGATAGGGCGGACGGATGGACGGACAGAGTGGAAGGGGGATGGAGAAGGTGTAGTGAGATGTGGGGCCCCTGGGCTGCGGGAGGCACAGCAGGGAGGGCGGGTTTGAGGCCGCCATGGCCTCAGGGGAAACGGAGACAGAAACAGCCACAAGCGACCAAGGACAGCGAAACCACGCCTCAGCGCACAGAGGACGGGGCGAGCAGACGTTTGTCCGCTCGAAGGTGGAGATGTCCGACAGCGAGGCAGTGGGCCTGGGACATCCACTGAGTGGGCAGGGGGACACCCCTCAAGGGGTCCCAGATTGGAGAGGGTGCGGGCTGGGCTGAGGGACACCCCCACCCCTGTGCACAGATTTCATGCACCGGCCTCTAGTCTCTCTGTCTACATATATAAAAGGCTAACCAACCATTTCAACCAGACGACCAGCCTGTAGCTATGACATGCTCTGACCACCAGGGGGCAGACACTCAAGGCAGAGGCCGCCCCCTGGTGGTTAGTGCGCTTCACAACCAGCTTCCCACGGCCCCTCCCCCGGGTGAGACGGCCCCTATGGGCCCGACTGCTGGCCAGGCCGAGGGCGCCGACCCGTGCACAGATCCGTGCGCTGGGCCTCTCGTCGGAAATAGTGGTCTGTGCTTCTGAGCGGCCTGTGATGTGAAGGCCACGCCAGCCCACACAGACGTGGGAGGCACGTGCCCTCCGTGTTGCACCGAAGGTGCCGTGTCTGTGTTCATAGCAATCCCCGGTGACACTCTGAGCTCAGAGACTTCCTGTTCTCGATCCTCCAGTGTCACATCGATTGTCAGTGCCACGGGACTGCGTAGACGGTCCACTTCCTCCGGGTCCTGGTCGGCCGCTGGCCGTCGCCGCCGGGAACTGACTGTCCGCGTTGTAGGTTCCGGGCGAGGACGGTGTGAGAGTCTCTCTCTCACGGTTCGATGGCTGAGGGGTCTGTAGTGGTGTCCCCGCTGACCGCTGACCGCGGAATCTGGGTCATTCTCCCCCGTCTTCTTCAGTCTGACGGAGGTTCACCTCCTTCTTTCGTGTTTTACAAGATCCAGAGGCTGTTCCGTGCATCCTCTCCGTGGCTTGCCTCGTTCCCACTTTGTTGGCTTTTGCTCTGACCTGTCCTGTGTCCTTCTGGTCGGGGGTTTATTCGCTCTCTTGCTGGCTCCCTGGGGAGCCGGCGATGACCAGAGAGAGAGCTTGCGTCGTTTCCGAGCTGAGCGCTTCGTCCCAGGAACCTCGGCCGTGGCCCTGACCTCCAGCCTCCCCCCGCACGGCCTGAGTCGCCGCGGCCGCGGCCACGTCTCCCGGGCGCCGTGTTTCGTGATCCCCGCGGACAGCCCCCCTTCCCCCGGTGATTGAGGAGTGCGCTGTCTGATTCCCATGCACCTCAAGATCTTTCGGCCATTGATTTCCAGTTTGACCTCTTTATGGTCGGAGGGCACGCTGATTGCCATCGATACCTTTAAATTCGCTGGGTCTGTCTCATGGCTGGAAGGATCGATCGCGATGAATATTCCGAGCGCCGGACGAAGGACGTCCGCCTGCTCCAGTGGTGCGTGTCCGTGGGTGTCGATGAGGCGCTGGCCCTGTTCCCGCCCCCGACCTGCGCGTCCGACCTGCGCGTCCTGGCCGGTGTCTGTCCGGAGTCCGTCACTCGCCGAGAGTCCGACGCGTCAGTCCCCGCGCTCCCCGTGGCTCCTGTCCTCTCTCCTTTCCTCAGCGCCGTCCATGTTTATCGAATTTATAGTAAAATGTACATGAGATAACATTTGTCATCTTAATCCTTTTATAAAATTAAAACACACACACACACACACACACACCTTTTTGTTGATTCCAGAGAGAGGTGGGGAGAGGGAGAGAGAGAGAAACGTTGATGAGAGAGAACCATTGATCGGTGGCCTCCTGTTCATCCTTCATGAGGTCAGAAGCCTGGGTATGTGCCCTGGCAGAGAACTGAACCCTGACCTTCTGGTTCAGAGGTCAACGCTCAGCCCCAAGCCACCGGCCGGGCTGCCGTCCTCATGTGTAAACGGCATCGCGTCGCCGCTCCCCCACACCCTCTGCTCTGGGACCTGTGAACCAGGCGTGAGCACAAGGGCACGTGTGTCTACACGAGTGGTCAGTGAGGACACACACATACTGTGTGCACACGTGTGTAGCTGGCATTGCCTGGGGGAAGGATGGTGAGCCGATCGGTGGGTGAGGGGCTGTAGGAACAGCCCTGAGCCGCCCCCTCCGGACGGAGGTGACCCTGTGACCTGTGACCCTTCACCACATGGCCCTCCTCTCCCCGGCGCGGTCCGCGTGTGTCTGCGTGACGTGTGCACATCTCCCTCCTCCCAAACCCCGTGGGGCCTCACCCCGGCCTCCGCCCGGATCTGATCCAGTCACACTGTGGACACTCCCTCCGTTTTAAATCGCTCAGGGACAGGCGTCCACCCTCACTGTGCTCCCGGTGACGGTGTGTGACGGGCCCAGGCACTCACAATTACGGTCATTACCGAGGCCTGCACCCTCCTGCAGCCCGGGACCCCGCAGCCCACGTCCTCCCAGGGCCCGGGACCCCTCGCTCCTCCCGCCGCCTGCTCCTCCCGCCCCCTCGCTCCTCCCGCCCCCTCGCTCCTCCCGCCCCCTCGCTCCTCCCGCCGCCTGCTCCTCCCGCCCCCTGCTCCTCCCGCCCCCTCGCTCCTCCCGCCGCCTGCTCCTCCCGCCCCCTGCTCCTCCCGCCCCCTCGCTCCTCCCGCCCCCTCGCTCCTCCCGCCGCCTGCTCCTCCCGCCCCCTGCTCCTCCCGCCCCCTCGCTCCTCCCGCCCCCTGCTCCTCCCGCCCCCTCGCTCCTCCCGCCCCCTCGCTCCTCCCGCCGCCTGCTCCTCCCGCCGCCTGCTCCTCCCGCCCCCTCGCTCCTCCCGCCCCCTGCTCCTCCCGCCCCCTCGCTCCTCCCGCCCCCTGCTCCTCCCGCCCCCTCGCTCCTCCCGCCCCCTGCTCCTCCCGCCCCCTCGCTCCTCCCGCCCCCTCGCTCCTCCCGCCGCCTGCTCCTCCCGCCCCCTGCTCCTCCCGCCCCCTCGCTCCTCCCGCCCCCTGCTCCTCCCGCCCCCTCGCTCCTCCCGCCCCCTGCTCCTCCCGCCGCCTGCTCCTCCCGCCCCCTGCTCCTCCCGCCCCCTCGCTCCTCCCGCCCCCTCGCTCCTCCCGCCGCCTGCTCCTCCCGCCCCCTGCTCCTCCCGCCCCCTCGCTCCTCCCGCCCCCTGCTCCTCCCGCCCCCTCGCTCCTCCCGCCCCCTCGCTCCTCCCGCCGCCTGCTCCTCCCGCCCCCTGCTCCTCCCGCCCCCTCGCTCCTCCCGCCCCCTCGCTCCTCCCGCCGCCTGCTCCTCCCGCCCCCTGCTCCTCCCGCCCCCTCGCTCCTCCCGCCCCCTGCTCCTCCCGCCCCCTCGCTCCTCCCGCCCCCTCGCTCCTCCCGCCCCCTCGCTCCTCCCGCCCCCTGCTCCTCCCGCCCCCTGCTCCTCCCGCCCCCTCGCTCCTCCCGCCCCCTGCTCCTCCCGCCGCCTGCTCCTCCCGCCCCCTGCTCCTCCCACCCCCTCGCTCCTCCCGCCCCCTGCTCCTCCCGCCCCCTGCTCCTCCCTCTGCCTGCTCCTGCCCCTGGCGCTGCCTGGAGGTGGGAGAGGCTCTGGCCACGGCCACTGCGCTCGCAGCCCTGAACCCGGCTCCCGGCTGAGTGGCCCCCCTGTGGGCGCTCCTGCATTGTGTCTGCCCCTGGTGGTCAGTGTGTGTCATAGCGACCGGTCGTTGGAGCGGGGGCAGGAGGAGCAGGGACCCTTGGGAGCGGGGAGGAAGGGGCAGGAGGAACAGCGGGACCCACCTTCCTGCTTCCTTTTCAGGGAGAAGCGAGCGGCGATCCATTTCCCCCAAACGTGAATCGTGGGAAACCCATGGCTCCCGAGAGCCGTCTGAGGCCGTACATCACCGGCAGCCGCGGGGAGGACGGCTTACTTGTTGGGCGGAGAGGAAGGCAGAGCCTGGGGAGGGGGCGGGAGCCCCCGGATCCCAGCCCCCGGGGGCAGTGCGGGTCCAGCAGGTGGGTGGGCACGGTGCGTGGGGAGCCCGTGTCCAGTCCCGTGGCTGTGGGGACACGTGCCATGAGCGGCAGTGGCAGCATCGCCCTCCCTCGGCGCTGAGACCAGGAGCCGAGAGCTGGTGCGGCCGGGCGGGCCCCCCAAAGGCCCGGGGTCCTCCCTGCTCCCCCCAGCCTCAGGGCCCAGGGCTCCGGGGTGTGGCCGCGTCCCCCCAGCCTCCGCCATGCATGCACACATACAACCGCACGCACCACCCACATGTGTGCACACACATGCTCACACGCACACACCTGGATCTTCCGTCCAGGTGGGCTGTGGGCGAGGAGCCGCCCCGTGTGCCCAGAACCAGGCTGGGGCGGGGGCTCAGTTTGTCCCCCGAGTCAGGGCCCCCCGCTGCCCGAGACCGTCCCCCGAGGAGAGTGCTCGCCGATGTCGGCCGGAGAGCGAGGACCGTCGCCATGGGGGGGCATCGAGGGAGGTGACCCGATGGCCACACGCCGGGCAGGCCTCCCGGTCCCCGCCCCTCAGGCCGCTCACTCCTGGCCGCAGGGGCCGGCTCCTGAGCAAAGCGGCCGCCGCTCTCAGAGCTGAGCACTCTGCTCCCGGTGGTTTACCCGGATCTCTCCTGCGGCGAGCGGCTCTGAGACGGGGACGCCCACCCCGAGAGCCCTGAGTCAGCGCGTCCACGGTGACAGGGCCGCCCCGAGGACGGGGGGAAGGGCGGGGCGGCGGGGCCTACGCTGGTGAGAGCAGCCCCGTCCCTCTGTCCTCCCCGTCCCTCCGTCCTCCCCGTCCCTCCGTCCTCCCCGTCCCTTCCCGTCCCTCCGTCCTCCCCGTCCCTCCGTCCTCCCGCCCTCCCTGTCCCTCCGTCCTCTTTGTCCCTCTGTCCTCCCGCCCTCTCTGTCCCTCCATCCTCCTCCCCGTCCTCCCTCCCTCCCCGTCCCTCCGTCCTCCCCGTCCCTCCGTCCTCCCCGTCCCTCCCTGTCCCTCCGTCCTCCCCGTCCCTCCGCCCTCCCCGTCCCTCCGTCCTCCCACCCTGCGGCCTCGCCCTCTCCCGCCCTCCCCGGGCGTCCGGCCTCAGTGCCCTCACGCGTCCGACCCCGTGTTCCTCCTGATGCCGCCCCTTCGGGCAGCTTCCTGGCTCCTCCTGCTCCTGCCGGTCCCCCCGGAACCCGGGGAGGGGCTGGGCGGCCGGTCCTTCCTCCCCCCCAGGAGGGAGGACGTGTCCCTGTTGCCGAGGCAGCTGCCCCGTATGTCCGGACTCCGTGCTCCCCGAGCTCAGCCGGCCCAGCCCCTGCTTCGTACGGATTCACCAGCTCACGCTCCCCGGTGACAGGCTGTCTGTGCACACGGCCCCCGGCCGAGGAGGCTGGTCACATCCAGACGGCTCACAGGAAGTGAGAAACGAGAACGCCAGCCGCACCGTCAGGCAGCAGGTTAGGACGGTTCCACGAGGAGACCCACGGGGAGGCAGGACCGTGTCCACATCCACGGGCATCTCACCCACCAGGAAGCCCCACGGAGCTGGGGTTTTGTTGGGAGTTTCGGCTGACTGAGTGAACCACAGCCACGTGATGGAAACCATGGCCACGTGACGAATCACAGCCATGTGATGGAAATCATGGCCATGTGATGGGAACCATGGTTTGTGGTGGAAAATCATGGCCACGTGATGGAAACCACGGCCACATGATGGAACATGGCCACGTGATTCATCGGGTTGGAGCACCACCTGCAGGTACAGGTGCTGTGTGCACAGTGCGGGCCCTGTCCTGCAGGTGGCGCTCCATCCCGTGGTTCCCACAGCCACGCTCAGGGCTCCAGCCCAGGGCCGGGCGGGGAGAGCCGGAGGTGACCTGGCCCGCGGCTCCCACAGGGTCACGGACTGCCTTCCCAGCGATGTGGCCTCCGAAGCTGGGCCCCAGGCCCCCCGAGATGAGGTTTCCCCATCGCTGCTGCTGGTGCTACGGTTAGACGTTTGTGACCACCTGTGGCTGCCTCTCTGGGAGCCGGTTTGGGTGCTGGTGAGGACAGGATGGGCAGGCAGCGGTGAGAACTGGCCTTGAGTTCCCAGCCGGGCTCACTTCCCATCCCACGAGCTCCCTGTGGGCGCGTGGCCTCCAGGCAGTGACCTGTACTCTGGCGGCCTTGGCCTTGGTTTGCTGACAGCCACGTGGCCTCCGGGTTCTGCCACGGAAAGGAGGGACTGAGGATCCATCTCTGTGGCAGCGTTGACACGCGTGGCCCATCTCACAGCCCCGAGTAGCCCACTCACCATTACCCACCACGTGGCTTCCCTGCACAGGAGGGGGGGCGGGGAGAGTTGGGGACCCTGTACCATCGACAGAGTCCTCCAGGCAGCGGGGGGAGGGAGCAGGCCATGCTGGGCTCGAGGTGCAGGCTTAATGACTTCAGGGGCAGTGGCCAGGCCATGCTCTGCTGACCTCTGCTTTACAAGGGTCACTCTAGCGACTCTATAAAGAATAGCCAGGTCACCTGACTCCTGTGGAGCCTGTGTGTCCACCCTGCTGGAGTGGCCTCACAGTGAATGATGACTTAGAAGTCAGACCATCCATTCAACCATTCATCCATCCACCCACCCACCCACCTTTCTGTCCACCATTCCATCCATCCATCTATCCATCCATCCATCCATCCATTCATCAATCTACCCATCCTTCCATGCATCCATCCATCTATCCATCCACTCACCCATCCTTCCTCCATCCATTCATCCATTCAACCACCCTTCTATCCAACAATCCATCCATCCATCCATCCATCCATCCATCCATCCTTCTATTCATCAATCTACCCATCCTTTCATGCATCCATCCATCTATCCAACCACCCTTCTATCCACCAATCCATCTATCCATCCATCCATCCATCCAACCATCCATTTACCAATCCATCCAGCCACCTATCCATCCATCCATCCACCTATCCATCCATCCATCCATCCATTCATCCATCCATCCATCCTTCTACCCATCTATCTATCCATCCATCAACCTATCCTTCCATGCATCCATCCATCTATTCATCCATTCACCCATGCTTCCTCAATCCACCCATCTATTCATCCACCCTTCTATCCACCAATTCATTCATCTACCTATCCATCCTTCCGCCCTCCATCCATCCACCCACCATCCATCCACCCACCATCCATCTATCCATAGAGAGGTTTGTCTTCCAGCCACCAGTGAATTAGAAGTGGTCCTGGGTGCCACGCCTTCCAGTCCCGACTCCATGGTGAGCGTGGAAAGGAGGGGAGGGTCACTCACGAACCCTTCAGAGGAGTCCCCATTGACGCTCTCTGTGTCCGTGAAAATAAAGACACGGCGTAGCCTCTGAAATTAGGGGAGAGGAAATAAAAAAGATGGATGGCTTCAAGTTCATGTTTAAAGATAGAAAACAAATAAGCTATTAATTTTAAAATAAATTAAATAAACAAACTCAGAAAATGCCATCTCTTCCTGAACTGTCACAGATAAGGAACGAACGTGTTATTTTAAAGACCGCCTCTCAGCTGACACTGTAAATCCCATTTATATTCCAGTGATTAAGGCGGAGTGATTTATTAGTGTTTCACGGAGGCATTCTCTCCTGTATCTCAAAACAGCGACGGCATCAGAAATGCTCATTTACGGCCCCTGTTTCCATATTGCTGGTGTTTTATCTTGTTGTGTGATTTATCACTTTGTTTTCCCAGAGATCCCAATCTCCGTGGCACTGCTGGGTCCGTGGGGGGCAGACGCACCCGTCCCCACACCCAGTCGCCGCCCCGGTTTGGGAGAGGCTGCGTGACCACACTGGGCGGGGGAGGGGGTTAGAGGACACCCACGGGAGACGCGGGGCTGGTCCTGTGGACGTTGCCGCGGACGGCCCTTTCCGGAAGCTCGCAGCTGGCACAGGCATTGCCCCCTGGCACCCCGAGAAACCCCAGGGTGAGGGGTCAGGCTGGTACAGCGGCGGCAGGAGCGGGCAGGGGAGAGAGGTCAGTTATACATATCCAATAAGCTCACCGTTTCAGTGCGGCTCAGGTACACGCACCCCAGTGTCAAATGCACACACATGCATAGGCGCGCGCACGCGCACGAATGCACTCACACAGGAGTGAACATACTTGCATATGAATGCATACATGTGATCACACACACGTGGGTGCGTGCGCACACCTGCGAATTTATAGGCCTAAACATGCACACAAACACACGTGCACATGGATGTGCACGCACATTGGTACACACGGCCACGCATGTGTGCACGCATGCATGTGTGTGTGTACACCTGAGCACACGTGCACACACACAAAGGGTTGAACAGCTACTTCCAGGGAGGCAGTCACAGCCGGCAGCTTCGCTGGGGAGCGGGTGCCGCGGGCAGGCCTGTTCACTCGCTCAGACACCGGGCCTCACGTTCCTCCAGGCGATCCAGTGCGGGACGCGCTCTGAAGTCCCAGGAGCCCCTCCCCGCCCAGCGGGCACGGCCTGGAGGCGTCAGCGCCATCGCTGTGCCAGCCGATGGCGCCGACCTCTGACCTTCGCTCGGGTCCCGCTCCGGGAGCTTCAGGCCTCCCTCCTGTCCGCCCGGCCCGCCCCGTCCCTGCCCGCCCGTCCCCGGCTGCCCGCCCGGCCCGCCCCGTCCCCGCAGCCCCATCCCCGCCCGCCCCATCCCCCTGCACGGTCCCCGCCCGTCGGTCCCCGGCCGCCCGCGGCTCCGGGCAGGGCGTGTGGCCAGGCGGGTGACGGCCCCGGCCCCGCTCCCGCCCGGCGGGGGACAGCGGGAGCCATCGATCCGGCGGGAGAACGTTAAGGCGTATTGACTGGAGGCTCCATCGATCCCGCCGCGGGGTCAGGCGCCGTCCCTCCGGCCGCGGCCGGCCGAGCGGAGTCAATATTTGCTCTTTTCACGCTGTCGCCCGGCTGCCGGCCACCCTCAAGGTTAATCCAGTCGCAGGCCGGGCCTGGGCCGGGCGGAGCGGGGTGGACGGCTGCCTCCCGGAGCACACAGCCAGCCAGAGGGGCACACCCACACTCACACACTCACACACTTACACTCACTCACAGCCACACAGTCACACACAGTCACACACTCACCCAAACAATTATACTCACACACAGTCACACTCACACACACACTCACACACAGTCACACTCACACACAGTCACACAGTCACACACACACTCACACACTCACACACAGCCACATAGTCACACACACACTCACACACAGTCACACACAGTCACACTCACACACAGTCACACAGTCACACACAGCCACACACACACACACAGCCACACACACAGTCACACTCACACTCACACACACACACACACACAGTCACATACACACTCACACTCACACACACACACACACTCACACACAGTCACACACACACTCACCACACACTCACACACACTCACACACACTCACACAGCCACACACTCACACACACTCACACACACACACACACAACCACACACACACACAACCACACACACACACTCACACTCACACACACACACACACTCACACACAGCCACACACACAGTCACACTCACACACAGTCACACACTCACACACCCTCACACTCACACTCACACAGCCACACACACACAGCCCCACACTCACACAAACAATTATACTCACACCCAGTCACACTCACACACTCACACACACACACACACTCACACTCACACACTCACACCCACACTCACACACAGCCATACACTCACACACAGCCACACACACACAGTCACAAACACTCGCGTGTGAGGACGCGGCGAGACGTCGATGGGGTGAGTGTGAGCAGACGGAAACCCGCTCAGGACGGCCTCACAGAGACGGCGCTTCTCAATGGCCGTGTCAGTTCAGCGGCACAGGGAGCCTGAGCTGCTTTCTCCGGTGAGGGGGTGGCTGACACTGCAGCGTGCCTGTGTGTGTGTGTGCGTGTATGTGTGCACGGAGGCACTATACATGCCGTCTTCAACTACATGCGTGCACACAAACGTGCTATACATGCACACCTGCACTGGGTGCATGCAACTATGCACGTACACTTGTGTGTTATAAATGTATGTCTTCACAGTGTGCACAACCGTGTGCTGTGCACGTGTATGTGCACATATGTACCGTACACACGGTTTGCTTTTGTGTGTTATGTGTGTGTGTTGTGTGAGTGCATGTACTGTCCGTGTGTGTGTGCTGCAATACATGTCTGCATTGTGTTTACTGCACTGTGTGTGTTCATGTCCCAGGATGCCCCGGGCATCGGGAAGCTGCCCCGTGAGCTGCCCGGTCCTGCGGGAATCGGGGAGTGAGCGCGCAGTGGACAGGCCAGGAGGACCGCACCGGGGAGGACTGCACCGGGGAGGCCTGCCTGTGTTTACCTGCAGTGCTCATTGGACGAGCGTGATTAAGACGCGCTGTGTGTCACGCTCTGTGCACACGTTACATGTCACTCCCCGCGTCAGCGTGTCTAAGAAGGTGACACCTGCAATTTGTCATCATCACTGGCAGTGGCTGCAGAAATGCAGTTTTCATTGTATTTCACGTACTGAGAGGAAACTCATGTCATCACTGAGCATTTTCCTGCAGGATCCAAACAGCATCATCTACTTTTTAAAGGATTCCATAAACTCTCGATTTACAATGGAAACAAACGTTTATTGTCTACTTTTTGAAATTTATTTGAGAGAGAGAGAGAGAGAGAGAGAGAGAGAGAGAGAGAGAGAGGAGACAGACAGAGAGGAGAGAGAGGAGAGAGAGAGAGAGATGGAGAGAGAGAGAGGGAGAGAGGGAGAGAGAGACATTGATGAGAGAGAGAGAGGAAAGAGAGGAGAGAGAAAGAGAGAGAGAGAGAGAGAGAGAGAGGGAGGGAGGGAGACATTGATGTGAGAGAGACATGGGGGCCGGAGCCTCTGCTTGGGCCCTGAGGGCAGAGGGACCCGTCTCCTTGTCGGTCCAGGGGAAGAGCTTCAACACGGAGCCGCTGGGGACCGCAGGGCAGGTCCCACTTACAGTGAGGTTTTCTCCTGCATTTGTATTTCCACTGGAGGCCAGGTGTGCGAAATTCGTGTGTGTGTGTGTGTGTGTGTGTGTGTGTGTGTGTGTGAGGGGGGGGTCGGGTCCCTCAGCCCCGCCTGTACCCTCTCCAATCAGGGACCCCTCGGGGGATGTCTGCCTGCCGGTTTAGGCCCAGCCCTCTCACAATCTGGGACTGCTGGCTCCTAACCGCCCGCCTGCCTACCTCCCTGAATGTCTCTAACTGCTCCCCTGCCAGCCTGATTGCCCACAACTGCCCTCCCATGCCATGACTGGCCTCCTCCATGCTGTGTGGAGCCGCAGGACCCCGAGGCCTCACCACCAGGAGCAACAGTCAGGCCCTGCCTCCACTGTGCACACAGCTGTCTTCTGGCGGCCATCTTGTGGCGGCCATCTTGTGACAGCGTCGTTTGTGAGGACCACCTAGGCTTTTATTAGCATAGATTCTAGACCTCCCTGGCAGGGTAGCCTACTCTGGCGGCTGGGGTGGGCGGGTTAAGCGTGCAGTTGTGAAGATGGAGAACAGAGCTGGCTCCTGCGTTATTACTTCCTGGTTACTGTGTATTTCCATAGGAACAACGTCCTAACTCACCATCACACCATGAACGAGCACTTATGTAAACGGATGCTTTTAATCTCCCACGGCTTTCACACCAGCATTCCTTCTGGGCGGAGTTATTGTCACAATCATTCTCAGCAACACGGAATTAAAAGCTCATGGATCTATCGATGCAGAGGGCCTCCTGGGAAGGCACACGGACGTTCTTCAAATTGTCAGCTGAGCCCGAGGCCCTGGCACAGTCGTGTCCCGGTTACACTCCCCTGAAGAAGGGGGGGGGTGTGGTCAGTTCTGACTTCCCTTTGTCCAGGTGTCAGCAGGGGCGGGGCTAGATATGTAAATCCAGTGACGCTAGGGTCTCGTTAAGAATGCAAATAAGCGCCTTTGACCTATAAGTAAACCCGCTGCGGCTCCGCTCCTGCCTCTCCATCAGAGGGGATGGTGCCCACCTGGCTCCCAGCTTGATGAATCTTTTTCTGCCTCCTGGTCTCTTCCTTTCTTTAATTTCTCAATCCCCAGCTCCTCCACTCAGGAACCTGGCTGTTTCCTTTTCTGAGATGGAGATGGATACGGAAGACAGAGAAACATTCCCCCCACATATCGATGAAAAGATTATTGCTATGATTAAAAGTTATTTTTTAAAATGCGTGTCTCTTCACGGGGTGAGCGGGCCTCTCCCCACAGGACGGCCAGCCCTCAGCCGCAGAGGCTGCCAGGAGATCCCGTCGGCCTCCACCGTCCTCATTCACCGATGGTTTTTTAATCTGAAGAACCAGGAGGTGCCAGGCACGTGGAACAGCAAAGGGACCTTGGTCACCGAGTGTGTGTCATTCTGTGATGATTGCGTGTGGAGGTGTGTGGCAGGGATTGTCCTGCGTGTGCTCCGCCTGCTCCCCTCCCTGGAGGCGCTGCCTCTGTAGGGTCGGGGGCGGGAACACGGAAGGGGCTCACCCTCCTCACGCCCACGGGTGACCCGGGAAGCCAGAGTGTGGGAGGGGACAGGGAGGGTCTGCCTGAGCCGGCGAGGCCTGGGCCCGGCCTGCGTTTGTCACCAGGCCCGGAGTGAGGGCCGGGGCCTCCGGGACGCTGGCCAGCCCTGTGGGATGTGCCCGCGGGAGCCGCGGGGGTCACTGGGGGACATAACGGGTGACCACAGCTGTCAGCAGCCGAGAGCCCGGAGTTCTGACCCAACGAGCCAGGGACCGGTTGGGCCACAAACACATCGACCATGAACCCTGAGAGTGGAGCCTCCTGCCCAGGGGCTCCGGGGCTGCCTGGGCTCAAACCAATAAAGTAAATGCAGAGCCTGGCAGCCTGCCTGCCCGCCTCCCTCCCCCACCCTGGCCTCAGGGAGCAGCCTTCCGAGCAGGTCCTGGGATCCCGTGTCAGCCAATAGCACGGAGGCTCCCCCATCCAATCAGAGCTGCCCAGCTATATCCCCGTCATCTTCACTGGCCAATCAGAGCAGCTCCATCTGAGCAATCAGAGCAGCTCCATCTGACCGATCAGAGCAGCTCCATCTGACCAATCGGGGCAGTGCTTTCTTGCTTTTGGGCCAATCAAACTGTGAGGATTTGGAGTCCTCATTTGCATGGGGATGGACCGCGTAGGCAGCGGGGGTGGAGGCTCTGGTCGCTGTGAGCCAGCACCCTGGGGCTCTGGGGGTGCACTCTTCCACCACCCAAGGCCGGGGGCTGCTCCCCAGCGGGGGCTGGAGCCGCTCAGCAGGCCTGCCGGGCGGAGGGGCCGGTGGAAGGGAGCTGGACGGAGGGGTGCTGGCCAGCAGGGAGCTGAGCGGGTGTCCAGCCTCAGAGGTCTCTCCTGGGGCTGCCTCGCCCAGGGCTTCCTGCAGCCCGGGCGTCCTCACCTAGATGCAGGGTCCCCGGATGCAGGGTCCCCGGACGCAGGGTCCCCGGATGCAGGGTCCCCGGACGCAGGGTCCCCGGACGCAGGGTCCCCGGATGTAGGGTCCCCGGATGCAGGGTCCCGGATGCAGGGTCCCCGGACGCAGGCCCTTTTCCAAGGCCCCTCACCCACGGGGGTCCTGTTGGCACTGGGTTGGCACCGATGACCGCGTGGACAGGATCTATAGTCAGACATTATCACTCACAGATTGAAGTCGATTTCTCATTGGATCATTCAGATAAAATGATTTCGGATTTTCAGTGACGTGCGTGCGTGGCCGTCGGGTGGAGCTGAGAGGAAACCGGCGAGGACCTGCCCGAACGTGCGACGTGACCGGGTGCTCGGTCCCGGGATCTCTCGCCTCTTTTCCTCCAACACCGTCACATTCGCCTGCGACTGCGTTTCCCGGGCTCCCCGCGGCGAACTCCCCTCTGCATGCACGGCGTCCACCACGCTCACCACGAGCCTGAGAGAGGGTCCCTGGGCTCGCGGCCTTGTCTCTGCTGCCCCCCCTTTCCCGGTCTCTCTGGGCGACAGTGCACCCACGTCCCGTCCCTCACGTCCCCCCAGCCCCCGCCTCGGGGGAGACCGCCTCCGTGTACCGTCCATTTGTGACCGTTGGTTCCTATAAGACGTAATGATTTCCCCACTCCTCCAGGTTCCTCTCTCTCCCTCTCCCTGTCTCCTCTCTGTCTCTGTCTCTGTCTCTGTCTTTCTCCCTCTCTCTCTCTGTGTCTCTCTCTCTGTCTCTCTCTCTCTCTGTCTCTGTCTCTCTCCCTCTCTCTCTCTGTCTCTCTCTCTCTCTCTCTCTCTCTCTCTCTCTCTCTCCCTCCCTCTCTCCCTCCCTGTCCTTTTCCGGAATTCTGGGTGATCTGTGTGGCTGTGCTGAGCTTCTGGCTCCTTCCTGTTCGTGATTAAACGTTCACACGCACTGACCCTGTTCAGTCCCACCCACTGCCCACCCGGCCACCCGCCTGCCCGCCCGCCCGCTGCTGTGCCCTCTGGGTCCCAGGCCCTCGGATGGCGCCTGAGCTCACTCTGTGCTCACGCCTCACCCGCGAGGACGGTGCCCTCAGGGACCAGCTCCAGCGGCAGAGACAGGGCCTCCCCACCCGGCACCCAGCACCAGCACCAGCCCCCGCCTGAGGAGGAGCAGGATGGGAGGGTGGCAGGTGGAGGGGACGGCCTGGGGGAGGCGGCCGCTCGCTGTCCTGTGAGTTCCTGTGGCCGCAGCCTGCGGAGGGTCCCTGTGCTGCCCCTCTTCTGGGCACCAGCTCCCCCCCCTCCTCCCCCTCTCACCTCTCCCTTCCCCTTCCCCCCCCAGCTGCTCGGACACCGGCTGGGCAGGTGAAGTCGTGCCAGGCTGGGCCGTGGGCAAGGAGCCAGGGAGGCCCGGGTCCCGGGTCCGGGGCAGCCGCGCCGTGAGGGCCATCCAGCCCCCAGGACGGAGCGTGTGGAGGGAGTGCTCCCTCCTACCCCCACAGCCCGGGCCCTTCTGGACTCGGGGTGTCCGGGCAGGTGAATGAGTGAGTCCCACCCATGGTCAATGCTGTGTGGGGGTCGCAACCTCTGTGTGGGGGGGAATGGGGAGGGAACGCTGAGCTGCTGGTGTGTCAGCCTCACACCTGCCCCCTCGATTTGCCCCCCTCCACCCCAACCACAGAGGGACCCCCCACTCCCACACCTGGGCTTGGCGCCTCTGCCCTGCTCCCAGGGGCCCCCAGGAAAGCCTGGTGCTGGGGGGACGCGGCCTCCAGGACAGCGAGGCGGGCAGGGGCTGCACCCCACTCCCGCCAGCGCTGTGGGGGGAGGAGAGGCAGCGGCTGGAGGAGGTGGAGGCAGGAGGGTCGGCCGCCCCAGGAGATGCCGCCTACAGAGCCTGGGCTCGCCCCCTCCCCCTGGCCGCCCCCCGCTCCTCCGCGGACTCCCACTCCCCTCCGCGTCTGGCTCGGCTCCGTAATAGAAGCTGACAGAATGCAAATGTGTTTCTAAAGCAACCGCAGAAGTGGCAATTTTTCTCATTTAGTCTCGGGATGAGCTGTCTGTCTCTGGGGCAGGCTCATTAGGATTCTGAGGCCGGTTTTGTCCATCAGCACGAGATTATTGGTGAGCTGTGGGAGGAGGGGTCCCGGAGCCGGGCCGGGCTCCCGGGCACGCTCTGCCCTCCGAGGAGCCAGCGCAGCCCCGGGCAGAGCGCACAGCCCTCGGGGGTCCTGAGGCCGAGGGGCCTGGTCTGAGCGGTGGAAAGGGTCCTGCCCACCGGCCCGCAGGCACCGGCCCGGCCTCCACCTCCTTTGTGCTGTTGGTTTATTTGTAACCCTCACCATTGGTTAGAGGGCGTGGGAGAGAGAGGGAGAGAGAGAAACACCAACGTGAGAGAGACACATCGACGGGTCACCTCCTAATGAGCCCATAAGGGCCTGGGCCAGGAAGGAGCCTGTAGCTGAGGGGCATGCCCTCGACCGGAATCGAACCCAGGACCCTTCGGTCCGCAGGCTGACACTCTATCCACTGAACCACACCAACCGGGGCCCAGGCTCCACCTCTGTCTGAGCCGTCCCACAATGAGCCCCAGTCACAGCGCTGAGGGGCGGGGCTCTGCAGGGCCCAGTGTGTCCCCTCTCCTCCCCGCCCCAGCCCCGGCCCCGTGAAGGGGGCGGCACCTTCTGCGCGGCAGGACCCCGTCTGGGCTGCCCCTCCGAAAGAGGGTCCCGGCCTGGGCCAGCCCCCCCCCCCGCCCCCAGCCCTTCCCTCCTCTGCCGCTCTCTCTGCTCCTGGAGCAAGCAGGAGCCAGCAGGTGCCCCCCCGCCCACCTCGGGGTGCCCCCCGGAGCACAGCCTGGGGGTGGGCGGGGGGAGAGGACCTGGGCTGGAGCACTGAGCTGGCCAGCAGGCGGTGTCCAGTCCGTTTTGAATAAGTTGCTCCGAGAAGCCGGCGAAGTCCAAGGCCACCGGCAAAGGCCAGCGGCCGTTTACGGCTTCCTGCCGGCCACGGCGCGGGTGCATGGCGCTCGGCGGGGACGGACGGTTCACCGGCCGCTCAGCGTCCTGCTGGCTCCGGGCTCCGTCCTCGCCCTTCACGGCATCACCGTGGGGGTGGTGTCCCCCGTCAGCGGGCAGAGGCCTGGCTCCGGACGGCGGCCCCGGGGACCACAGTGCGTCTGGCCCGGCCGAGCCCCCGTGCGGGCCCCGCCGGCCCCCTCGGCTCCCCCCATGGCCTGGGGTCCCCACAGCAGCCGGGGGCCATGACCCCCAGGTCAGAGCCGTCCCCTCTCCGCACACAGCCCCCCGCCCAATACCGCCCCTTTCCTGACAAAGCTGGTTTTGTCTTGAACCCGCTGTACACTGAATGGCATGTGATGGTGCGTTCTGATGCCGTAAGACTCTAAAGAGACGCAGAACGTGATTTTGGCAAAGCCAGGGCGTGGCCGCTGTGGGGAGAGGGAACTCCGAGAGCCGGGGGACCGGGGAGGCTGGACGGGGTGGCTCGGGGCCCGATTCTTAGCCCGGCGCTGGGGAAAGGAGCACCCCATGTTCTACCACCCTGTCACCGTCCTCACACGCATACACACACACACACACACACACACACACACACGCAGGACAGAGTCACAGTGAGGACATCACGGAGGACAGGACCCTATGCACGCGGGCAGCGACGGGTGTGCCACCTGAGTGACCACAGTCGCGTCCGGGGAGGCGTCTGTCTGAGGGTCCGGGGAGGCGTCTGTCTGAGCGTCCGGGGAGGCGTCTGTCTGAGCGTCCGGGAGGCGTCTGTCTGAGCGTCCGGGGAGGCGTCTGTCTGAGCATCCGGGAGGCGTCTGTCTGAGCGTCCGGGAGGCGTCTGTCTGAGCGTCCGGGAGGCGTCTGAGCGTCTCTGAAAAGAGGCCCCACGGAAACGGCGAGCGGCCGGGCCTGCGGGCGCTCGATACGGGCGCCGTGTTTTAAAGTCCACACGCGCCATATTTCCCTCTGAAAGGAGGCGCGGACGGTTTTATGGGCGACTTTTACCAAACAGTCAATGAACAGATCATTCCAATTTCATAAGGAATGTTCCAGACAATAAAAAACGAAAGGACTCGTTTTATGAGTCGGGCGTAATCTCGGTTGCAACCAGGCAGGCACGGTGCGAAGAGAGAGCAGCCGGTCGATGTAATTCATGGGCAGAGATTTTTAAAAATCAATCAAAATATTAGCAGTTCCAGCGCAGTAACCCATTAAAAGCGCTCACGGCCAATTGGGCTTCTGAGGAGCGGGGAACGGGTTCCCACCCCGGGCCGCAGTGCCGCTCGAGAAGTGAAGGACCCTTCAGTCAGTGAAGAAAGAAAAGAGACACAGATGACGTAAAGAAATAATAGAAAGACTAAAAAAAAAAAAGCCCTAACTGGCGTGGCTCGCTGGATAGAGCGTCGGCCTGCGGACTGAAAGGTCCCAGGTTCGATTCCCGTCAAGGACATGTACCTTGGTGGCGGGCACATCCCAATGGGGGGTGTGCCGGAGGCAGCTGGTCAATGTTTCTCTCTCATCCATGTTTCTAACTCTCTCTTCCTCTCCCTTCCTCCCTGTAAAAAAAAAAAAAAAAAATCAATAAAATATATTAAAAAGAAAAACATCACATCATGACAACTGGGTGGTGTGACACAGACCTGCTGTTCAAATGGATGGACGCTCCCCAGAGTGGTTTTGCGTGAAAATTAAAAAAAACAAAACCTTAAAACGTGAGGCGCTGCCGAAACTGGTCTGGCTCAGTGGATAGAGCGTCGGTCTGCGGACTGAAGGGTCCTGGGTTTGATTCTGGTCAAGGGCACGTACCTTGGTTGCGGGCACATCTCCGGTGGGGGGTGTGCAGGAGGCAGCTGGTCGATGATTCTCCCTCATCAATGTTTCTAGCTCTCTATCCCTCTCCCTTCCTCTCTGTAAAAAAGTCAATAAAATATATTTAAAAAAAAAAAAAAACTTAAAAAAAAAACCCAACCTGAGGCGCTGGCGTCGGTACTCCTTATCGAAGGACCATGGGTCCAGATAGGTGGAGAGGTCTGTTCTGTCCGTTCACGGAAAGTCTCGGTAGCTAGAAAAGGTCGGTTTTCCCACATTTGCCCGTAAATCCAATGCACGCCTCCTAAAAACCATAGGGACAGTCCTGTTCACTATGAGGGAAGGGTGCATGTTCAGACATGTGGTGTCCATGAGCCGTGCCTCCATCGGGGGCCCCGGGCAGGGGGAGTAAAAGGGTGGATGGACGGCCTGTCGGGAGGGGCTGACCCCAGAAACCCCGGAGATAAACCTGGGACAGAAATACCGTCTCCGGCAGAGAGGTTCGGCAGGAGACCGGATTTCAGTGGAATGGTAAGATCTAGCCGTATGCATCGTGCGCACTCTTTCCACAAGAGCTCCCGGACGCGGAAAGAAGTTAGTGGGCCTCCTGGGAACAGCATAATACGCTTCATCTTAGTGGGCATGAAAATACATCCTTCGGATAGGCCGGGCTGAGGGGAAAACACACAAGACCCAGCAAGGATGCTTAACGTGCACGGGAATGAGCAGATAGAGAGCAAACATTTTTTCCAAGCGCACACAGGAAAACTACAAAAACCAATCACCAAGAATGGCTCTTACATAACTGCTAGGGGCCTGGGACAGGGAGGGGGCCCCTCAGCCCAGCCTGCATCCTCTCCAGTCCGGAACCCCTCAGGCGATGTCCAACTGCCAGCCTAGGCCCCATCCCTCTCGCAATCTGGGCCAATTGCTCCTAACTGCTCACCTGCCCGCCTGCCTGATGCCCCTAACTGCTCCCCTGCCAGCCTGATTGCCCCTAACTGCTCTCCCCTGCCAGCCTGATGCCCCTAATTGCTCCCCTGTTGGCCTGATGCCCCTAACTGCTCTCCCTGCCAGCCTGGTTGCCCCTAACTGCTCTCCCCTGCCAGCCTGATTGCCCCTAACTGCTCTCCCTGCCAGCCTGATTGTCCCTAACCATCTCTGCCTCAACCCTGCCACCATGACTTTGCCCGGAAGGTCGTCTGGAAGACATCCAGTCTAATTAGTATATTACCCTTTTAGTAGCATAAACATGTATGTACATGTATGAAGAAATCCTAGATAATTAAAGGGCAATATGCAAATTGACCCTAAGGGCACAATGACCTAGAACAACCCATCACTATGATGTGCACTGACCACCAGGGGGCAGACAATCAACGCAGGAGCCCCCCCTGGTGGTCATGTGCTCCCACAGGGGAGCTCTGTTCAGCCACAGCCAGGCTGACAGTGTCAGCGCAGTGGCCGTGGCGGAGCCTCTCCCCTCGCCTCTGCTACGGCTCTGACTGCGGCTCAGGCCACTCCCATGAGGAGGCCTAAGCCTCAGTCAGACGTCCCCCGAGGCACACTCAGGCTGGCGAGAGACGCCTGACTGCCAGCTCAGGGCCGATCCCCGGGGAGCAGGCCTAAGCCATCAGGGTCACCCCCCCGAGGGGTCCCAAACTGCGAGAGGCTGCAGGCCAGGCTGAGGGACCCCCCGAGTCCCCCCTCCACCTGGGTGCATGAATTCCATGTATAAATAAATAAATAAATAAATAAATAAATGTGTGTGTGTGTGTGTGTGTGTGTGTGTGTATTCAGAAGATATCTGATCACCATGCAATCGGATAAAATTTAAAAACAAAAGGTAAATTAAAAACTACCCCATAAAGCCACCTGTAAAAAAACCCACAAGGATGGATAATTAGGAGCAAAAGGATAATTAACAGGAAACACTAAACCGTTTTTAACTATAAAAGATGCAGGGAGACGTGACCGGAATAACAGAGGGCTCCACGAACGGACTCCGAACAACACGGGCGCAGCGGTGAGTACCTTACACGTGAATGGTCCAGAATCCCCAGGGAAAAAGCAGAGATTATGAGCGTGGGTGTAAGAAAAGCCAGGCCTCACACCACCTAATGCTGCAGCTGGAACGGTGCAGACAGGGGGAGAGCAAGCCCAGCGCCGAGCGGCCACGTCAGCAGCGGACAAAACAGACTCGGACAAATCTCCAGAGCCAGGAGGGACACTCCGTCAACGACAGAGAGTTCGCTTCGGGGAAGAGATGGCCACTGGGAATCCGCGTGACGGTGATGACAGAGGCTTTCAGCACGCAGAGCACACGCCTCACAGCTCCAGTCACGCCCTCTCGCAGCTCCCGCAGCGACTCGGCGGAAAGCCAGAGGCACGGGCAGGGCTGACGGACGGCAAACAGGTGACCGGATGGACACCCGCAGACAGGAGGCACAGCGTGTCCGCACT
>OY882860.1:189603085-189726488 GCA_963693515.1 Pipistrellus nathusii | reverse complement strand
GGAGATGGTGGGCGGGGCCTGGTGGATGGGAGATGGTGGGTGGGGAGATGGTGGGCGGGGCCTGGTGGATGGGAGATGGTGGGTGGGGAGATGGTGGGCGGGGCCTGGTGGATGGGAGATGATGGGTGGGGAGATGGTGGGCGGGCCTGGTGGATGGGAGATGGTGGGTGGGGAGATGGTGGGCGGGGCCTGGTGGATGGGAGATGATGGGTGGGGAGATGGTGGGCGGGCCTGGTGGATGGGAGATGGTGGGTGGGGAGATGGTGGGCGGGCCTGGTGGATGGGAGATGGTGGGTGGGGAGATGGTGGGTGGGGAGATGGTGGGTGGGGAGATGGTGGGCGGGGCCTGGTGGATGGGAGATGGTGGGTGGGGAGATGGTGGGCGGGCCTGGTGGATGGGAGATGGTGGGTGGGGAGATGGTGGGCGGGCCTGGTGGGCGGGGCCTCCTGTTGTGAGCTCGGTGCTATGAAGCCCCTCCTCCTCCTCTTTTCCTGCTGGATCCTGTTCCCTTGGATTCCTGGGGGGTTGGGGTGGGAGAGTGGGAGAGGGGGCAGAGCCACAGAGGGCGGAGCCACTCAGGGGGCGGAGCCACACAGGGGGCGGAGCCATGCAGGGCAGAGCCATACAGGAGGCAGAGCTGCGTAGGGGGCGGAGCCATGCAGGGGCGGAGCCATACAGGGCGGAGCCATACAGAAGCGGGGCCACGCAGGGGCGGGGCCACGCAGAGGGCGGCCTCACCTGCTCCCCCGGCACAGGGACACCTGGGAGGACGGGTGGGTGCCCCTGGCCATGCCTCCCGCCCTGTTTGTGCTCCGACTACAAAGCCCCGGGCTGCTCGCCCAGGGGAGGCCCCGCACCCGGCCTGTCTGGCAGGGGCTCTGGCCCATGGGAGGGGCAGGGAGCCCGGGGCCGTGGCAGCGCCAGGCCTTCCCCTCCCTCTCAGCAGCCAGGGCCCGTCTGCGCGCTCACAGCTCCGGGCGGACAGGGCTGGCATCTGACACGGCTCCTCCCGGCCCGGCCCCAGGGTGCACGGAGAGGACAGGCCAGCGCCCTGGCCGGCCGGCCTGAGGGGCGCCCGACAAGGGGCGAGCTCGCCCTCGGGAGGGCGTCCTTCGGGTGCGGGCCGCCTCTGGGAGCCTGACCTCTGCTCTGCCCCGTGTCCTGGGACGTGTGGGGCGCACAGACCCAGCACAGGCCCCGGGAGAGGGGGCCGGGGTGGTCGCCTGCCTCCCTGGCCTGACGGGACCCTGCGCCCGGGCAGCTGGGGGACAGGAGGTGCTGCTCTGTGCGGGGCCACCCTGCGGCCGGCGGCGGGCCCCGGACAGGCCTGCGGGTTGGGGGACGGGATTCACACCGAGGGCCGGGGGCCCAGCACTCCCAGCGGGCGGTGGCCACTCACCTGGGCTGCCTCAGGGCGTCCTCGGGCGGCAGGAAGAGGCCCAGGCTCGTGGCCCCACGTCCTCACGGCTGGCCAGCCCGGCGGGCCCATCCTCACTGGGTTCTGGGCTCCGTCCCCACGGCCACGCCGGCCACGGCAGCCACGCCGGCCACAGCAGCCACGCCGGCCACGGCCCGCTCCCAGGACCCCGCGGCCAGCCAACAGAAGCCACGTGTATGAAAGGACGTTCTCTTTATTTCCATAATTTAGCGGAATCAACAGAAACCGGAGACGGAGAAACAAGAGAAAAACGGTACATTGCGTCCTCCCGGCCTGGCCTCGGCATTGCGCTCGCTATTTCCAGAGACGGGCGGGCGGGAAGGTGGGGCGCTGGCTGGCGGGGCGCGGGGTGCGGGGCTGGGGGACCCCGAGGCCCCGTCCGGCTCCCGGAGCCTGGCGGCCGCTGGGCCAACACCCCATGCAGGGCGCCGCCTCTGTGACCGGAAACCCCCATCTCGGCTGGGCCTGCACGCCAGGACACGCCAGGACACGCGTGTCCAAGTCTGTGGTGACCGGAGGATAAATGAAAGGGTTGGGGGACGGGTCTTAAATACGCGGGTTTCCTGTCCTATCGTGTCTACGGGGGTATATAGCTGTGTGTTTTAACTTTTTTTTTTTAGTAGCATAGAACTAGCATAATACTCCTGTTAATGGACTCGTAGGTAGTATATACTTCACCAGAACGCAGGGGAATGGAGGGGCCTGGCGCAGGGTGGCCGAGGAGGAAGAGCCAGGAGCGTCCCGCCCCGGCCCGTGTGGCTCAGTGGGTAGAGCGTCGGCCTGCAGACCAAAGGGTCCCGGGTTCGATTCCGGTCAAGGGCACGTACATACCTCAGTTGTGGCCTCCGGGCCCTGGCCGGGCGCGTGCAGGAGGCAGCCCATCAATGTGTTCCTCTCACATCGATGTTTCTCTCTGTCTCCCCCTCTCTCCCTAAAAACCAAGGGAAACATGTCCTCGGGTGAGAATTAACCAAAAAGAGGGCTCAGTGGCAAACCGGACCAATGCCATCCAGGGGGTCAGGGGACCCTCAGAGGAAAGGCCTGGGGGGGGGACGCCTGCCTTGTGCCCTCGCCCCGACCACCGACCTCCGCCACCAGCCGACTGAGGGGGTGCCCACTGCCCCCCAAGTCTGTGCCGGGTCAGAAGGGGCGCCGCCCACCAGGACAGGAGAGGATGGTCCACTCGGCGCCCGAGACAGAGGCCGGCAGGAGGGACACAGGAAGCGAGCCAGGCGCCAAGCACACATCAACCCACGCGTGACGTCACGCCTTGGTCCCCAGCTCCTGCCCCCGCCCCAGAGCTCCCCCCTCGCCCCGAACCCTCAGGCCCCCCCGCGGGCCCCGCGCCCAGGGCGGCCACATTCATGGTTAAATAGTGTTTCCTACAAATATACAACATATAAAAACTGTTAAATATATAGCTTTAGGCTTTGCAAAATACATTTAATGATTCTCTTTCAAACAGGGTTACTTCCGCTTCCTTCCATTGCTCTCCGGGGCGGACGGCATCGGGGAGACCGCCCCTAAGGCGCAGCATGCGGCGGGAGACCGGCGTCCGGCGGATGGCGACGAGGCGTGGCTAGTGGTTAGGAGGGTTTAGTACGGTCAGTCCAGCTCGGCCTGGGCACGCGGCCGGAGTCCCATGTGGGGTTGGGCCGTCCCACAGGGCAGGGGCACCTCCGGGCGCCCGCAGTGTTCGGGGGCGGGGGCCGCCCCCTCCTGGGGGCCGGGGCCGACGGCATGTCCGTGCCCGCGCCCCATGGCCCCGGGCTGGGCGCGGGGCGAGTCCGCGTTAAAACAGATTTGCTCTTTGGTCTATCGAGTGAACTGCAGGTAAGAAAATAGAAGCGACTCGGGCAGTCCAGGCGCCCAGTCCGTCCTCCAGGCTGGCTGTCCGCTCCGGCCGCAGCCCCAGGGCTCCTCCTCCTCCTCCGGCTCCTCCTCCTCCTCCTCCTCCTCCGGCTCCTCCTCCTCCTCCTCCTCCTCCGGCTCCTCCTCCTCCTCCTCCGGCTCCTCCTCCTCCTCCTCCGGCTCCTCCTCCTCCTCCTCCTCCTCCTCCGGCTCCTCCTCCTCCTCCTCCTCCTCCTCCTCCTCGGTGGGGGGCGCAGCCAGGTCTGGCCGGGAAGGCAGGCGAGGCCAGTCGTGGGGGGCCTGGAGCACCCCCACTGCGTCCCAGGCGGGACTCCTGCAGCCGGAGACTCCGCTCAGAAGGCCGGGACGCGGCTGTCCGTCCGTCCGGGTCGGGCTGTGAGAAACGGAGGCGCCGATGGCAGAGGGTGGCCTGTCGGGTGCCCAGGCCCTCCGCTCTGTGGGCCGGCGTCTGTCAGGAGACCTGTGGGGGGGAGAGGAGAGAGCAGTCAGGCTCCGATGCCACGGGCCCGTCAGGAGCGACGGGAGCCCCAGAGACACCCTCGGAGACACCCCAGGCCGCCCGGCGGGGCAGCCCTCAGCAGCTGCCCGCTGACCACCAGGCCAGAAACTAGACGGAGCCCTGAGTTCCAGGACAAGTCCCTCCCGGCCTGGCCCGGAGACCCCAGGGCGATCCCGAGTTCATGCCGTGATTCTGTTCTCTCCGTGTTTGAGGTGCCGGCCCCTCCGGACTCCTAAGTGACAACCCCCTGCCCCAGACCCACCCGTGAGGCCGGGCACCCTCACCAGGCGGGGACCTGCACCTGGGCCAGGCTCTGACCCCCAGGCCCCCTCAGGTGTCTCTGGTCTGTCTCCCCGCAGGCGAGTCTGGGAGGGACCCAGCTCTGTCTCACGGGATCCAGCCCAGGGCGGCGAGTCCCGTGTCCCGCTGGCCCAGCCCTGAGGGAGGAACCTCGGGGTTCCGCCCTCCCCTGACCCCAGCGAAGATGGGCTGCGTCCTCTCCGCCCAGCAGGTCACCGTCAGCTCCACAGGGGGCTACACCCGCAAAGGAAGCCTCAGGGGCTTCTGGCCCGGCCCGGCCCGCCAGGCAGCCCGCTGACAAGCGCAGGAGGCTTCGCAGCCCCGAAGCCGCGGCCTCTGTCCCCGGGCACCGTGGCCGGCAAACCGCGGCCCGTGAGCCTCGTGCGGCTGTTTGGCCCCTTGAGTGTGGCTCTTCCACAAAACACCACGGCCTGGGCGAGTCTGTGTTGAAGAAGTGGCGTGAGGAGAAGTTTACGTTTAAAAAATGTGGCTCTCCAGAGACATGTCAATCCTTGTGCTGTTGACATTCGGCTCCGTGGATGAATGAGTTGCTGACCACGGGCCTGGCTGGGCTCCCGGCTGCTCCGCCTGAGGCTGTGCCCAGCCTGCTCAGGGCTGCAGCTCGGGGGCCTCATTGCTTCCCTTTCCCCGGCTCGGAGGGACCCTCCTGAGGGGCCCTCATCTCAGCGGCACCAGCCTTCCCAGCCCGAGGTGTGTGTGACTGCTGCGCCGCCCGCTCTCTCCGCGCCGCTCACTTCAATGGGGCCCTTCGGCTGCCCCCACACCTGCCGGGAACTCGTGGTCGGCAAACTGCGGCTCACGAGCCACACACGGCTCTTCAGCCCCTTGGGTGTGGCTCTTCCACAAAATGCCACGTGGGGGCGCGCACGGACGGTGCTCTTGAAATTTCGTGGCCCATGCGCAGAAGCTGGGTTCCGGCTCAGAAGAAATGCCCATCGTTGTCCTGTTGACATTGGCTCTGTGGACGAACGAGTTTGCCCACCACAGGTCTACGGCGTCTCCTCCTGAGGGCGGCCGGGGGGCCCCTGCTCACCTCCCACCTGGCACTTCCCTCCCCACCCCCCGCTGCCGACCACACGCCCGGGGCCGGCTGCTGGCCCTGCTTCATCCTGTCCAGGGCACGCGAGCACGGGAGGGCCAGGTGGGATATGTCTGCCATCACGTCTCGCGCCACGACTCTGCTGGGCATCCTCCGAGGACTGTGTGTGAACAGCGGGGCCGTGTCCCAATAAAACTTTATTGACAAGAGCGGGCGGGGGCCGACGTGGCCGCAGGGCCGCAGCCTGGGACTCTGGTCGGGGCCACGGCCTGTGTGCGCGCACGGCTCACAGCTGGACGGGCCTCGTGTCGTCCGGGGATTCGTCTCACGGCGTCTCCGCGGGTCCTCCGGGGCCCGGGGACCACCTGCCCGGCATCTGCCGGCGACGCCGGTGCCGTGTCCTCGCGCCGAACCTGCAGGCGGCTGCTGTGCCGTCTCCCCAACGCGGCCGCGGGGGTGACCCTGGTCCCAGGCGCGAGGGGCCCTGCTCCCCGCCGTGGGCTCGGGCCTCCGGGGCGCCGGCCCCCGAGGCCCCGCCTCTGCCTGGGGGCGGCAGGTCCGCGGGGCCCTGAGCCAATCCGGGGTTAGAACCCCTCTCGTTTGTCTCCTGCTGGTCTGTCCCCTCTGACTCTGAAACATCAAAACTGACTTCCACTCCCACACAGACCGTGGCGTGGCAGCGTGGCTGTTCCTTTAAGGGCTGCAGGACGCAGCCGCTGTGATTCTCTCAGGTTCAGGTGACCCATCGCCGCCGCCACTGGGGAGTGCCCACTCCAGGGGCGGGTCCCCCGATTTATCGCCAACCCCCAACACAATGAGGTGCACGGGGCCTCGGGGGTGCGGTGCTGCGCGAGGTGACCTGCCGTGACCTTGTCCACCTTGGGGGGCCCTCTGGCCTAAAGGGCCTGGGCAGCGGGCCAGGGTTGGGGGGGTGGCGCCCCCGTCAGGTTCACCGTCCGGCTCAGGCGCGAACCCGCGTGCCGGAGGCGGGGACGCACTCCCTCAGCCTCGCCAGAGGCGGCGGCCGACCGGCCTCTCACGTTCACCGTCCTCCTCTCCTGCTTCTCCTCTTTGCACCTCAGCGGCTTCTTCACTGCTCAGGTCACTCGTTTGCACTCTTCCTCGTTGAGAAATGAGGAGATTTAAAGGCGGGCAGGCGCTCACGGAGGGGTCCCCCCGATGGGACCCGGGACTCCAGTCCACAGGCCGACGCTCTACCCACTGAGCCACACCAGCTGGGGCAGCCCTACAGTCTAAGTGCCGGGCCCACGTGCAGGGTGTCCCGGGGTGCTGCTCCCCCAGATCTGGGGGCCGGGGATCCATCCTGCCCCCCGGCATCCAGTGTGGAGCCAAACTGGGGTGTGGGGTGGGGGGAGGAGGGAGGAGGGAGGGTGCGGTGGGAAAGGGGCAGGGAGAGCAGGGTGCGGTGATGAGGGGGGGAGGGGGGCAGGGTGGGGGAGGGGAGAGGCCGGCCAGCCCTCCTGCACCTCCTCTCAGGCCTCAGGGACAGCCCAGCCCCTGGGAGGGCTCCTCCCGAGCGGCTGCCTCCCATCAGGTGTAAATCGGCACAGACCGGCCGCTTTAGGCAAAGGGAGGCGAACGCAGCTCTGGAGCTGCCACACCGAGAGGCCTCCAAACGGACTCGGCCCAAGTGCCCACGGGCGGCCGGGCCTCCCCCCCCCAGCCCCCGGGACGGCCCCCCCAGCCCCGGCCCCCCCCGCCCCCGGGACGGCCCCCCCAGCCCCCGGGACGGCCCCCCCAGCCCCGGCCCCCCCCGCCCCCGGAACGGCCCCCCCAGCCCCCGGGACGGCCCCCCCAGCCCCTGGGACGGCACCCCCTGCCCCCGGGACGGCCCCCCCAGCCCCCGGGACGGCGTCCCTCCCCTGCCAGCCCCCAGGAAGGTCCCCCCCATCAGCCCCCGGGCCGGTCTCGCCCCCCCCGCCAGCCCCCGGCCGGCCCCCCCGCCCCGGCCCCCCGCCCCGGCCCCCCCCGGCCCGCGCACCGTGGTGGTCTTGATGCGCCCGCCGGGCTGTGTGCAGGTCCAGCCGGAGCGGTTGATGAGCAGGTCGCAGCCTTCGCCCTCCAGGCACGGCCGCATGTCACACCACTGCTTCGTCCGGATGATGCGAGCTGGGGGGAGGGACAGCGTCAGTGCTGCCACGGGTACGGGCACCGCCCGGCTCCGCCCCCACCGGCCCGGCCCCCTCCCCCCCGCTCCCCCTCCCCCCGCCCGGCTCCCCCCCCACCGGCCCGGCCCCCCTCCCCCCCGCTCCCCCTCCCCCCGCCCGGCTCCCCCGCCCCGCCCCCCGGCTCCCGCAGGGCTCAGCACCCAAGCCCCCCGCGGGTGCCACCGGCTGCCGGGTGCACGGCCCGGCACCGCGCCCGCGGGGAGAAGCAGGGACGAGCCCTCAGGCGCTGGGGGAGCTGGGGAGCCGGGTCCGAGTGAGGACAGAATGGACCGTGTTCACGCACCTGCCCCTCGCCCAACACGCCAACGGCGTGCCCCCCGCCATGTCCTGCCGCGTCCTGTCCTGCCTCAGCCACAGCGCCTGGCTGCATGGTACGTGTACACACATGCACACACATGTACATGGACACACAGAAACGCACATGTCACAAATGCGCACAAACAGGCATGTGCACATGTAAACACAGAACCACCATGTGAAACAGCACGTGCGCACACATACACGTGTGTACACACATACACACATGTGCATGTACACCCTCCTGCACCCACAGCCAGGCGTGCAGCCCGGCACACAGCGGGCCGGTGGGCGTGTTTGAAAAATGAACACGCAGTGGACACAAGTGTCACTGAGCACCGGCGTGCGCGGCCAGCCTGCAGGGGGCGCTGCAGGCCACGCTCACCCACGCCTTTTATCTGCCCAGGCGCTGGGCCCGCCCGCCCGGCCCACTTCCTGCGGGAGGCACAGCCCCGGCCGCCCGGACAAAGGGCCTTTTATGCCCACACGTCACCGCGTCCCCCTCCGCCCAGACTGGGCCACTCCTGGCCGCAGCGAGTCCGGAGCGGCCGTGCTGAGCCTGTGGGCCGGGCTGAGGCGGGCTGAGGCCGGGGCGGTGCTCACAGCTGACCGTGCGTCACAGCCCGGGGCCCACGCTGGCCGGGAGCTTGGCCCCCATGCCTGTCCCCAGGCCCAGGGAGAGCAGGTCAGTCCCGCCCGGGCCTCTGAGAGGACAGTGCAGCCCCAGGACCAGTCCAGCCTGGCCTCCCCCCCTCCTCTCACACATGCACACACGTCCACACAGCACACATGCACATGCCCACACACGTCTACACAGCACACATATCCATGCACACGCGTCCACACACACACACATTCGCCCGCGTCCACACACAGGCACTGGCCTCACGGTTCTCCCCAGTGAGGCCCCGGGCTCGGCCCAGCCGGGGCCTGGCCCTTTCTGGGCTCCGAGTGCCCCCGTGAGGGCCTGTGGGGGCTCCGGGCTCAGGGCTCCCTCCTCGGCCCCAGCTCCCAGAACCAGCCCTCGCAGCAGCCAGTCCCCGGGAACAGGCCTCCGGGGAGACATGGGACCTCCCGCGCCAGGGCCTGTGGGGCGTCCGGGGACCAGGTGCTCACACGCCTCAGGCCGCCCCTCACCCTGCACGCAGAGCACACCCCACCCCCGCCCTGCCCCCACCCCTGCACCCCCTGCCTCAAATCCTGCACCCCCTGCCCCAAATCCTGCACCCCGCCCCGCCCTCCACCCCTGCACTCCCGCCCCGCCCCCCCAATCCCCACCCCTGCCCCAAATCCTGCACCCCCGCCCCCGCCCCCCACCCCTGCACTCCCGCCCCGCCACCCCAACCCCCACCCCTGCCCCAAATCCTGCACCCCCGCCCCGCCCCCCCACCCCTGCCCCAAATCCTGCACCCCCACCCCGCCCCCCACCCCTGCACCCCTGCCCTGTCCCACCCCCGCCCCCTCCCTGTACCCCCGCCCACGGCCCCGTCGGGCAGGAGCCTCGCCGGGCCCGCGGGGAGCCGTGAGAGCCGTGTCTGGCACCGTCGCCTGTAAAATTGATGCTGCCGCTTGGATCCTCTGGGTTTGTTGTCGTGTTCACGTTAATTTTTAAACGGTCTCAGCGTGCTGCAGTTTGTCCTCTAATGAGGGTTTGCTTATATTCTTGCAACACGACAAGAAAACGACAGGTCAGCGTGGGGGGCCTCCCTCAGCGGCTCCCGTGGCCGCGCTGAGGACCGGACGCCGCGGGGGACGCGCTCTCCGGCAGCCCCCGGGCGCGGGCCGAGAGGGACACGGCGGCAGGGGCTCCGGGGCCTGTCCTCAGCCGGGAGGGCTCCTGGGCAGCGCCCACCCCAGTGCCTGCGCCAGCCGCCCGAGTCACCTGCCGTAGAGACCAGGACACGGAGTGTGGGGACCAGGACACGGCGTGTGCAGGGAGCAGGCGTGTGCAGGGAGCCGGCGTGTGGGGACCAGGACACGGCGTGTGCAGGGAGCAGGCGTGTGGGGATCAGGACACGGCATGTGGGGACCAGGACATGGCATGTGGGGACCAGGACACGGCGTGTGCAGGGAGCAGGCGTGTGCAGGGAGCAGGCATGTGGGGACCAGGACATGGCGTGTGCAGGGAGCAGGCGTGTGGGGACCAGGACATGGCGTGTGCAGGGAGCAGGCTTGTGGGGACCAGGACACGGGCCTTTGCAGGGAGCAGGCGTGTGGGGACCAGGAAATGGCGTGTGCAGGGAGCAGGGGTGTGGGGACCAGGACATGGGCGTGTGCAGGGAGCAGGCGTGTGGGGACCAGGACGCGGGCGTGTGCAGGGAGCAGGCGTGTGCAGGGAACAGGGGTGTGGGGACCAGGACATGGGCGTGTGCAGGGAGGAGGCGTGTGGGGACCAGGACAGGACGTGTGCAGGGAGCAGGGTGTGGGGACCAGGACACGGGCGTTGCAGGGAGCACTGGAGTGGTGTAGCTGCCCCATCCCTTTGGTCCTCCCGACCCCCTCATCCCAAACCTGAGGGCCGGGGCCGGGGGTGACCTGTGGCTCCGAGCTTCCCGGGACACGTCGGCCGCGGCTGCTGATGGGCCGGGCAGATGGACGGCAGCGGTGCGGGAGGCGGGCGCTCGGGGACCAGCGGCTCCCGCACGCCCAGGCCTGGCTGCTCGGGCTGCGGGCTCCCGCGGGACAAGCTGCTTCTTCGTTCCCATTAGCAGGAATCTGCTTCCTTTACTCAGCAGCTCGGAAAGACGCGGCAGCCGGAACCGAGCGGCGGCGGGCGGGTGCTGGCTGCCTCCCTCACAGCCGCGGACCAGGTCCTCCCCGCGGGCCTGCAGGGCCGTCCCAGCCCGCCCGGATCGCTGACAGGGTCAGGCGACTCATGGAAAAGGGGCGTCGACACTGAGCACGCATGGCTACCTGCCGATCATACACCCGTGCACGTCACACACACACACACACTCACACACACACACACACTTGCTGACCCACAGTCACAGCGGGTCCGACAGGCCCAGGGTTCCGGAAGAATCTACTGCGTGAGGATGGAGGCAGGCCCCTGCGGACACCTTGTGCTGTTCAGGAGGCCCTGGTCCCCCACCTTTTTGCTCCAGAAGCTCAGGTACCAGCTCAGGGGGGGGGGGGGGGGCGCAGAGGTCAGAGGGCACTTGGTGGCCCCAGACCATCATCCTGAGGCGGCCGCCCTCCCAGGGGAATCAGGAGCGCGCTCTGGAGGACGGGCCAGGACGGTGCTGGCCGGTGCTGGCCGGTGCCGGGTGCTGGGCCTGGGGGAGCAGGGGTTTCCTGTCCACCCGCCCCGCCTGCAGGGTTGGCTGTCACGGTTCAGGAAAACGCAAACAATCCCAGGCCACGCCCACCATGCTTGGCCCCCCAGGTGAGTGAGCCCACGGGCTCAGAGCAGGGCCAGCGGCCGGGGTGCTGCAGCCGGGAGGCCCCTCCCCAGGGCAGCCCGAGGATCCAGGGCCGCCGGAGGGTCCGGGCTCCAGGGCCCGGCCACGGAGACGGCACCCCCCACCCCCATACCCCCGAGCAGGAGGAAGCGGGGCCTGTCTGCTCCCCTCGCCCAGCCCCTCATCATCTCGGAAAAGAAAAACCCGCAGAACCCAGGTTACGCCTTCAAACGAGACTGCGTTCTCCTCCTACAACTCCGGGCAGCATAATTGAGTGAGAACAGTCTCGGTAATTATTTTTCCTTTAAATAGTTACAGTGGAATGGATTAATCTCCGAGACGGCCTCTGATTAGCGTGATTCATTGGCGGCGGGAACGGTCCCCGGCCGCGGCTCGCAGGCAGGGTCTGTGCTCCTCAGAGGGCACCGCGGCGAGGGCGCCGGCAGGCACTCGGCTCGGAGGAGAGAGGAGCACAGGGCGTCCCGAGGGCCTGCCCCTCTGCCATCGGGATTAAGGAACGCGGGAGAGGGAGAAACCCGCCAACCCTCCTTCTGGGGCCGATTCCCACAAATGACAGGAGCTGCTTTCGCGGGAGGGAGCGCGAGGCGGCCGCTGTGATGTCAGCGTGGGCGGGGAGGCCCCCTCCTTTCGGGGGTGCGGGGTGGGGACTCCAGCTCGGGGGGAGGCCTCATCTCTGTGGGGAGGGACAGTCCCCCTCCTTCATCAGACGGGGACACCCCTTCCTTACGGGGTTCGCCCCTAGAGGCAGCGCCCCCCCCTGCAGCGGCCCCCGGAGCGGTGCTGGGGTCAGTCTCTGGGCCGTGAGGGGTGACTGTCCACGGGGAGAGGCCCTGCGGCAGGTGCCTGGGTCCGGCCTCTCCGTCACCAGCCTCCACGGTTGCTCCTGGCGTGAACCGAGGCCCCTCGTGCCCAGGAGAGCCGCGCCCACCCCCAGGCGGCCTGCAGCACGCCCCTCGCCCACGCCACGCCCAGGGACAGGGAAGGGCTCCCTCGGCCTTTCCCAGATGGGGGCGCTGTGGACACCTCCGGTCTCAGGTGGGGGCAGTGCCTCGGGGACGGGGGCCGCTCTGCAGCCCGGCGGTGGCTGAGGGCCTCGGGGTCTGCAGCCCGGCCTGCGCAGAGGCTGGCCACCGGCTCGCACCCACACCCCTGGTGGGGGAGGCGGTTCTGACATCAGGCTCCTGGGACTCATGGAGCTTCGGGAAGCCGGCCCGGCGCCAGGCCTGGATGTCAGGACACAGGGAGCTCGGCCAGGAAGCCCCTGCTCCCTGCCCCGCCCATTCCCTGGCCCCGCCCCTCCCGGCCCCGCCCCTTTCCAAGGGCCCCGCCCCTCCTCCCTGGGCCCACCCTGGCCACGCCCCTCCTCCCTGGGCCCTGCCCCTCCTAATTGGCCCCCCTGGGGCCCCGGCCCTGTCTCTGGTCCTCCTGCCGCCTTGCAGCCGGGCACTGCGGGCGGCCGGGCACTGCGGGCGGCCGGTCGGGCGGCCGGGCACTGCGGCGGCCGGGCACTGCGGCGGCCGGGCACTGCGGCGGCCGGTCGGGCGGCTGGGCACTGCGGGCGGCCGGGCACTGCGGGCGGCCGGGCACTGCGGCGGCCGGGCACTGCGGGCGGCCGGGCACTGCGGCGGGCGGCCGGGCACTGCGGCGGCCGGGCACTGCGGCGGCCGGGCACTGCGGGCGGCCGGGCACTGCGGGCGGCCGGGCACTGCGGCGGCCGGGCGCTGCGGGCGGCCGGGTGCTGCGGGCGGCCGGGCGCTGCGGCGGCCGGGCACTGCGGGCGGCCGGTCGGGCGGCCGGGCACTGCGGCGGCCGGGCACTGCGGCGGCCGGGCACTGCGGCGGCCGGGCACTGCGGCGGCCGGGCACTGCGGGCGGCCGGGCACTGCGGCGGCCGGGCACTGCGGGCGGCCGGGCACTGCGGCGGCCGGGCACTGCGGGCGGCCGGGCACTGCGGCGGCCGGGCACTGCGGGCGGCCGGGCACTGCGGCGGCCGGGCACTGCGGGCGGCCGGGCACTGCGGCGGCCGGCCGGGCACTGCGGGCGGCCGGGCACTGCGGCGGCCGGGCGCTGCGGCGGGCGGGCGCTGCGGGCGGCGGCCATCACCTAATCGCATTAACATGGATCCGGCCGCATCGATGCGGACAGGAGCGCTGCCTGCAGTCGGTAAAGTGCTGCGTTCCGGGGACGGCGCCTGGGAGGTCACCCCTGGCTCCTCCCAAAGCCGGGGCCGTCCAGCCCCGGAGCCCTGCCTGACCCCCCAGCTCCGGGCCTGACCCCCCAGCTCCAGGCCTGACTCCCCAGCTCCGGGCCTGACCCCCCAGCTCCGGGCCTGACCCCCAGCTCCGGGCCTGACCCCCCAGCTCCGGGCCTGACCCCCCAGCTCCGGGCCTGACCCCCCAGCTCCGGGCCTGACCGTGTGCTGCTGGGCGCCCTCCCCGCCGAGGGGGCAGAGGGGCGCGGCCCGGAGCCACTGCCCTTCCGTCCGTCCGGGGGTCACCGCAGCCGGGAGGCCACAGAGAGGGAGAAGGCAGCACCTGATGAAGAGCACGCGTGTCCACCTGAACATGCACACACACACGCTCACACACGCACACGCACGCACACACGCGCACACGCACGCACACACGCTCACACACGCACACACTCGCACACACGCACACACGCGCAGACGCGTGTTCACGACTCCAGACTCAGAATGACCTGACGCTCCGCTTCTGTGGACAGAAGCCCCGTGCGTCCCACAGGGCGCCACACAGCCAGCCACGTGCGGACAGAGCTGCCGCCTCCTCCTCCTCCTCCTCCTCCTCCCTCCCTCCCACACCCACCGGGCTGCCTGGCACTATCTGCCCTGCCGGGCACAGACCACAGGCGAGCACACACCCGTCCACGGGGCCAAGGCTCCAACCACGCCCGGTCCTCCCCGTGGTCACAGAAGGCCGCCCGGCGGCTCGGACCCGGTCGGCGGCTCAGGCCCCGGTCGGCCCTCAGGCCCCGGTCGGCGGCTCAGGCCCCGGTCGGGCGGCTCTGGTCCCGGTCGGCGGCTCAGGCCCCGGTCGGGCCCTCAGGTCCTCCCACGGGGCCGGCACCTGGGAGACACCCAGCACCTCGGCGCGGAGTCGCTCGACCTGCGCAGCTGCGGCTCCATCGCCGCCTGGTCTCTCCGACGCTCACTCTCTGCGGAGACCTGCTGTCCAGAGAGCAGCAGACGGATCTTTCTAGAAGGCACCCCATGCTCCCAGCAGGCGGTAGCCTGTCCCTGGCCTGGGAGTGTGTCTTCCCACCCTCTGAGCTGGAAAAGGGGAGGAAGGAAGCCATGCCCAGTACATACCGAAGCTGGGTGCACCCTGAAGCCCAGTGCACCCCAAAACCCAGTGCACCCAGAAAACCGGTGTGCCCCAAACCTGGTGCACCCCAAAACCTGGTACACTCCGAAACCCGGTGCACCCTGAAACCTGATGCATCCCAGAATCCAGTGCACCCCAAACCAGATGTACCCCAAAACCCGATGCACCCCGAAACCCAGAGTACCCAAAATCCCAGTGCACCCCGAAACCCAGTGCACCCGGAAACCAGGTGTTCCCCAAAACCTGGTGCACCCTGAAGCCCCGTGCACCCCAAAACCAGGCAGAGCGGCCCTCTGTCCTGCCCGAGCCGGTGGGGGGGGCGCGCTCCCCGTCACCATCCGCATGATCAAAGCCAAGCTCAGACGGAATCACACGTCCCCTCCGGCCCCGCTGCGGTGTTTGTCGCGTCTGTAACGCAGTCTGAAATCTCGGGACATCAAAGCAGCGAGGGCTGTGCCCATCAAAGGCGGCCTGCTCTGCGCGTGGACTCCGCTGCTCCCAGCGGTGGGGGATGGGGGCTCAGGGCCCAGCTCGCCCCTCACCAGGCCGCCCACAAAGGACCTGGCTCTGAGTCTGTCTGTCTCCCAGAGCCCAGGCCCGGGAGGCGGGGCTTAGCTCAGGGAGGAGGGGCTAAGCTGCAGGGGGCGGGGCCAAGCTCAGGGAGGAGGGGCTAAGCTGCAAGGGGAGGGGCTGAACTCAGGGAGGAGGGGCTAAACTGCAGGGGGAGGGGCTAAGATGCAGGGAGGGGCTAGGACCAGAGAGGAGGGGCTAAGCTGCAGGGGGCGGGGCCAAGCTCAGGGAGGAGGCTGTGTGTCCTGCGCCCTGGACCATCTCTGGGACTCGGCCCAGAAGCCCCTGGGCGGGCAGGTTGGGCTGCAGGCTCTCCTCCCTCCACAAGGTCGCCCCGGGGACGCCGGGCAGGCCCTGCGCGGGCCCCTGGCCCACCGGGACCCTCCACGGACCAGGCCTGGGGACGCCGGGCAGGCCCTGCCCGGGCCCCTGGCCCACCGGGACCCTCCACGGACCAGGGCCCCCGGGGACCAAGGCCGAGGCAGGGCCAGCCAGGCTCGGGGCGTCCCTGCTAATGGTCCAGGTGCAGCCGTGGGCCCCCCCATGAGGGGGAACAGCTCCCGAGTCCAGGGGAGAATTCCCACACCCCTCCCCACACTCCCCTCCCCACCCTCCCCTCCCCACACTCCCCTCCCCACCCGACACTCCCCTCCCCACACTCCCCTCCCCACCCTCCCCTCCCCATCCTCCCCTCCCCACACTCCCCTCCCCACCCTCCCCTCCCCACTCTCCCCACCCGACACTCCCTTCCCCACACTCCCCTCCCCACCCTCCCCTCCCCATCCTCCCCTCCCCACACTCCCCTCCCCACCCTCCCCTCCCCACCCTCCCCACCCGACACTCCCTTCCCCACACTCCCCTCCCCACCCGACACTCCCCTCCCCACCCTCCCCTCCCCACACTCCCCTCCCCACACTCCCCTCCCCACCCTCCCCTCCCCACACTCCCCTCCCCACCCTCCCCTCCCGACACTCCCTTCCCCACACTCCCCTCCCCACCCTCCCCTCCCCACCCTCCCCTCCGCACACTCCCCTCCGCACACTCCCCTCCCCACTGGCTGACTGAAATGTCTAAGCAGCGGTGACACTCAGTGCACCGGACTCTACACCATCATCAAGGGCAGAGGGACATGGCTGAGATCCAGGGGCCCCGGTGGCCCTGTGTTCCCCCCAGTCCCCCCCCCTCAGGGACACGGGCTCCGCTCTCCGCT
The DNA here is from genome assembly GCA_963693515.1 of Pipistrellus nathusii. Taxonomy (NCBI): domain Eukaryota; kingdom Metazoa; phylum Chordata; class Mammalia; order Chiroptera; family Vespertilionidae; genus Pipistrellus; species Pipistrellus nathusii. Next base: position 189,710,284 of record OY882860.1, on the reverse strand, counting down.
GAGCTGCCGGGGCCGGTGGTGTCAGGCCTGAGGGGCAGGCCCTGGGCAGGGCCTGGAGACGCGGCAGGGCTGTCCTGTCCGGCCCGGCGGCCGGAGAGCCGGTGGGGAGGGGCCGCCTCCGCCCGTGGATGCCGTGAGCTCCGTGCAGCTCCCGCCCCCGTTTGCTCTGAGGCTGTTGTACCTGCAGCCGCTTCCCGCACCGCGCCGGGCAGAGCAGCCATCGACTCCGCAGGTCGATTGCCCACTCGATGGCGCAGATGGACCGTGCCCTGCAGCCTTGCTGGGCCCCGTGTTGGTTCTGCGTGTGAGTGCGTGTCCCCCAGGCAGGCCGGCCGGCGAGTGTGGGTCCTCCTTCCAAGTTTATTTCTCCTGCCAGCTGCTCGGCCCACCCTCGGCACCCCCACCCCCGGGACCCCCACCCCCAGTACCCCCACCCCCGGGACCCCTACCACCAGTACCCCCACCCCTGGGACCCCCACCCCACCCCATCCCCGGGACCCCCCCACCCCCAGGACTCCCACCCCCGAGACCCCCATCCCCAGGACCCCACCTCCGAGACCCCCACCCCACCCCCGCCCCTGGGACCCCCACCCCCGGCACCCCCACCCCCAGGACCCCCACCCCCAGGACCCCCACCCCACCCCACCCCACCCCTGGTACCCCTCACCCCCAGGACCCCGCCCCCAGGACCCCCCCAGGGCCCCGCTGGATGGCAGGGGCCGGCAGAGGCGCTGGCCTCGCTCCCCCACTCGGGGCGGAAGCCCCTCCTGTGCCAAGTCCCCTCTCCCGTTCGCTGGGCGTTTACCGCAGAGACTGGACTCGGGGCGCCCACCCTGCAGCGCTGGGCTGGCGTGTGAACGTGCCGGCGGCCGCCCTGCCTTGCTGACCCCCCGGCAGGCGCCGGCTGGGCCGGTCCCGTGCGGCCGGGTCCGTGCCTGCGCCCACAGGACTGTGCTTTTACTCGAGACCTGTCCTGGCACTTCGGGCATCGGCAACTCCGCCTCACAGTGTGAGTCCAGAAAGGTTTCCTCTCCCCTTATTCCGTCCGACTGGAGACCGGCTCACTCTGCCCGCCTCTGGAGGAGCCGGCGCTCGGTTCCTGGTGTCCTGGGTCCACGCCAGCTCCCCGGGCGGGCCCAGACTGCGCCCTCAGTGACCACCGCGCGTCTGAGCGTCTCACCGCGATTCCGTGACCGCGAGCCGGGGCGGAACCACACGGGCTGGGCCTGCGCACGGAGCTCCGCGGACCTGCCAGAGCCACACACACACACACACACACACACACGTCTAAACATACACCCACACACGCATACAAGCACACACCATACTCACGCACACACCCACCATACTCACACACACACACACGCCCACGCAAGCGTGCACACACACACACACCATACACATACCATACAAGCACACACACGTCTAAACACACACACACACGCATACAAGCATAAACCATACTCATGCTCACCATACACACACATACATGCCCGCGTGCACACACACCATACACATATCACACGCAACACACCGCACACACATCTAAACATGCACCCACACACGTACATGCGCACACCATACACTCATGCGCACATGCACACATGCCACACCATACACACACGTCTAAACATACACCCACACACTCTGCTGAGTGCTGAGGCACCACCGCTTTCCCCGCAGATGGGGGCGCCGGCTGCCCGCCCAGGCCTCTCCCTCCGAGCAGCCGGGGTCCCGTCACTGCCGGGCCCGGGGGCTGCGGCACCAGGAACTGCCGTCCGGGTCTGGGAGAGGGGAGCTCCTTCAAGGAACCCCCCCCCCCCCCAGGGCCCATGGCCTCCTCTCCTGGCAGCTGAGCCTTGTTCGGGGCCAGCCCCCCGCTGCTCCGGCCCCAGGCGTGGCCCCTCGTTCACCCCCCGCACACGGGAGTGAGCGAACAGCCAGCGAGTCCATCGGTACTGGGTGAGCCGGGCAGAGGCCGCCGGGCCGTCTGAACCACGGCGCCAGCGTGAAGCCCCACGCACCCTGCACCCCAGACCCCGCCCGCCCGCCGGCGTGGCCGCGTCCTCTCGCAGACGGACGCGGGAACGGGTTGTGCTCACGGAGCAGAAACACAGAAGAGCGGGGATTAGATTAGTGGCTGCCGGAAAGCGCCCACGGAGCAGAAACGGCTAATTGGCGTGGCCTCCCCGGGACGCGGGCGGGCGGGCGGGCTCTAATTTGGGGCTCCGGGGAGGGGGGCGCGGCCGTGTGCGCGGCCGAACAGACCCCAATTAAGTTAGTCCTCCACCGTGACCCCGTCCCCGCAGCTCTCGGCGCGGATGAGGCCGGGAGGGGAGCAGCCGCCTGGGTCCGTGTGCGCCTCCCCCTGCCCACCGGCCCCGCAGAGCCGTCAGCTCAGAGACCGCGCTCGCCGGAGCCGGAGCCGGAGCCGGAGCCGCGGGCAGGATGGCCAGGAGCTCGCCTTCCCCACGGCGAAGCGCCATCACGCCCCCACACAGACACACACACCTGCCGGTGCTTCCCCGGGGGACGTGCACCTGCACTCCGCGCCCGGGGACCGCGGCGCCTGCACCCGCACCCGGCGGCCTCGCCACGGCAGACACACCCGCCGTGCCCTCAGCTCCGGGGCACCGCCTCCGCGGGGACCCTCGGGGACCCCGCTCCCACAGACGCCCGAGCACCGCCTCCCGAGGGCGCCGTGAGCTCACTCCGCGTCCCGAGAGCAGGACGGGAAGGCCTCCCTCTCTGCCGTGGCCTCCCACGCCTCCCACGCCTGGTGACTGGCCCCACGACGGGACCTGCCCCGGTTCACCCCGCCCCTGCCCCACCCGCAGGGCCGGGAGCTGCTCTCACCGCCACATTCTCCCGGCCCCTCCTCCCTGCGGTCCCACAGCGCGGGGACCACTGGCAGCAAGGACAGTGCCCCCGCCCGCCAGTCCTCTCCTGCGCTCCCAGACGCTGCGCTCAGCCTGTGCCCACTGGCCAGGCCTGGGCTGCGGGAAAACACCGACGAGCCCCTCCCAGCACACCTGCCGGCTGCCCCTGCAAAGCAAACTGCAGCTTCCCGACAGCCCAGCACGGCTCAACCTCGCAGACCCTCCCGCCCTGAAGCTTAGCAACAGCCACCGCCTGCACGGCCTCTCCTCTCCCCGAGAGTGAAGGCGCTCCTCTCCGCGCCCTCTCCGCGGGGGAGCCTCCCAGCCTGCGCACCCTCAGGCAGCTGCCTGCCGGGCCGGCGGCCTGCCGCCACGGCACCCGCCCCCGGCTCCTCCTCAGCGCCCGGGAGGGCGCCCGCCCCGCCAGACCCACAGGGAGGAGTGGCGCAGCGGGGACTACGTGAGCAGGACACTCGGGCACCACAGCGGCCCCTGCAGACAGCATGACCCCCCCACACACACACACACAGCTCACAGCAGCACAGCACAGGGCACACCGGCCTGCGGGCTAGTGAGTCCGAGAGCTCGCTGGGGACCCGCTCCCAGCCCCTCCCCTGCACCCCACCCGCACGCACAGCCAACGCCGCCCTCAGGGCCCATCGGGCCGGGCGACACCGGCAGCCCCCGGCCTGGCCAGCGGGCAGCGGGTTCTTGGCCGCGGCAGGCGGACCCCCCACGCAGCCCCGGGGCCCTCTCAGTCCGAGGCTCCTACCGTCCACGCAGGCGGGCCGCGCCCTCGTGGTGCCCGCGATCTGCCCCTTCCTGCAGGCGCAGCGCGCCGTCTGCCGGGCGATGGTCCTCCGGGGCTGGCTGCTGTCCCGGTCCAGGGTCACGATCTCACAGGTGCCAGCGGCCAGCTGACCTGCCAGAGAGCAGAGGGTGGGCTGAGCGCTGCCTGGAGGCCAGCTGCCACGCCCCTCCCCCCTCCCCCTCGACAAGCTGCCATCCCGCACCCGCCCTCCCCCCGGCGGCCTGGGGCAGCCTGTGGCCCCCCCGCACCCTCCCCGGCCTGAGGCAGCCGGTGCCCCCCCCGCCCCCCCCGGCGGCCTGGGGCAGCCTGTGCCCCCCCGGCCCCCCCCGGCGGCCTGGGGCAGCCTGTGCCCCCCCCCCTGCCCCCCCGGCGGCCTGGGGCAGCCTGTGCCCCCCCCCGCCCCCCCTGGCGGCCTGGGGCAGCCTGTGCCCCCCCCGCCCCCCCTGGCGGCCTGGGGCAGCCTGTGCCCCCCCTCCGCCCCCCCCGGCGACCTGGGGCAGCCTGTGCCCCCCCGCCCCCCCGCAATGTGAGCGCAGCCCCCTCCGGGGTCCTGGGTCGGCCACGCAGCCCCGACTTCACACGCATGGCTGCCCGCAGAGCCCGCCTCCCTGCCTGGCTCTGCCGGTCCCTCAGCCAGCAGGAAGCACCTACTGTGCGCTGGCCCCAGGCGCACTGAGCAGAGCCGCACCCTGGGCCGCCGCCCAGCTGGGAGGGGAATGGGGCTGCCCGTGCGCTGGGCACAGACAGGAGGCGGAGGTGGTGGTGGGCGGGAGGCGGGTGAGGAGGCAGTCCTGGTGCTGGCCGCCGCCTCCTCCCCCCCCCCCCCCCCCCCCGTATTCCAGGCGGTTCACTGGCCCCGACACTGTCACTGTATCACCCTGTCTGCCCAGAGCCCGGTCCAGGGCAGGATGAGGTGGGGGGGGCACTGGGTGCAGCGCCGGCAGCGGCCCCCACGCCTGCCCGGGAGCTGTGAGTGGACAGCACAGGAGGTCAGCGCAGCCCCTCCCGTCCCAGCCATGCCCGGCGCCTCCCCGAGGCGGGGCTCAGGCCCTGCCTCACACCCGCTATTACACACAGTTACACGCTGTGCTCGGAACACGGCAGAGACACACGGAGACGTAAATAACAGGAGATGACACGGCGACCGGGGAGGCCGAGGGTGCTGCTCGGGGCAGCGTGGGGCTCAGAGGGGCGGGAGCCGGGGGCCGGGGGCTGGGGGCCGGGTCTGCGGGGGGCCGCGGGTGGAGGACGGGGGCCGGGTCTGCGGGGGCCGGGGGCGGAGGATGGGGAGGCCCAGGCTGCCTGGTGTGCGGTGGCGGCTGCGTGGGCGCCGTCCGGCCGCTGCTATTTTGGGTTTCCGGGTGACGGAGCTATTCCTGGTCCTCGCCGCCCGCCCTCCGCTGACCGCGGGCACCTCGGGTCGGCAGTGCCGGCGGGGCTTCCTCCCGGGACCGGCTCGCTCCGAGCCCCGGCTGCTGAATAACTGAGCAAACGACAGGCCTGTGACCGCACCGCCCCCCCCCCCCCGGGCTAACGAACCACCTTCTGGCACCCGCTGTGGGGACGCTGCCCCGGGCCCCGCCGCTCCTGCTGGGCCCACCGTGGGGCGCCACAGGGTCTGTGTCCGGGCGCCCCTCTCCCAGCCCCGCCCTGTTCACCCCTCAACCCCTCATTCCTGTGTCGGGCTGGTTCAGTGCAGACTGTCCCTCCCCCCGTGCCTGGCCCAGGCCCCCCACGCCCTCCCCCCTGCGCAGTGGCGGCCTCGGGGGCTGGCAGAGGTGTTGACCCTGATCCTGGGAGCTAAGGGGCAGACGCACCACACCCACCAGCTCCACCCCCGGCTCCACCACGCCGTCCTCGGACCGGGGACCCAGCCCCAGCAACATCTCCCAACCGTGTCTCCTGGATGCCCGCCCCCCCGCGTCCCCAGCGCACAGGCACCCCGTTTGACGGCCCGGCGGAGCGTGGATCTGCGGGCACCTGTGAGCCGGCTGGCCAGAGGTCTGACGGGCGTGAGGTCGTCCGTGCGGCTGCGGGGCCGAGGGCGGGGCGGGCAGCCGCTGACCCGGAAGCAGTGCCTGGGGCGGGTCCCCGAAGGAGAGGGGCCCAGTGGGACGCGCATGGAGCTCAGACAGGAGCCTCCTCAGGAGCCGGGTCCCACGTGGGCTGAGGGCGGGCCTCTGGGCCCGGAGGGGGCCGCGCCGGGAGCAAGGAGGCCCAGTGCTCAGCGCTCCTGCTGGGAAGGGCTGCAGGGCGTGGCAGCCGGGGAGGCGTGGAGGCCGGGGGCACACATGGCATCTGCCGCTCCCGGCCTGCCACGTGGTGTGGTCAGAAGCCTGCTGCCGTGGGCCGCGCACCGCCCGCAGACAGCCCGTGGCCGCGAAGACGCTGGCTCTGACGTCAGCCTGGGAACAAGCCCACGAGCCCCCGAGTCTGTGCCCACTGACCTGCCACGCAGAGACCACGGCCGGCTTCCACGCGCGGCTCCTGGCGCGGCTCCGGGGGAGGGTGCCACACCAGGGCCCGCGGGGTGTGACCCTGGGGCCGGGCCTGAGGACCCGCGGCCCTGGCGCTGTCCATGGTGCTGACGCGCCACAGTCTCCCCCTTTCAGCGGACACTGTCCCTCATCTCCTGCCCGGGCCAGTGGGAGCCAGGACTCCGGCTCTGGAGCTGACCCGGCCGCCTGGAGGGCTGAGGGATCTGGGCCCTGATGGGGCGGAGCCACGGTGAGGCGCCAGCCCGGAACACTGGGAACCGACCCCCCCCCCCCCCCCCCCCGCCCCGGGAAGCAGTGCCCACACGGAAGCCTGAGATCTGGCCTGGCCTGTCTTTCCAGGCCCACAGGACAGAAGGCAGCTGCAGGCACAGCTGCCCGCTCTCCCGCTCCCCCTCCCCTTTCTCTGCCCACTCCCCCTCCTCCTCCCCCTCCTCCTCCGCCCTGTGGAGGTTTGGTGGCTCCCAGGGAGGACCGAGGCTCCAACTCGGATGGGGCATTGGGACAACCCTCTCCCACGTGGCCGGGGCACCTGGGGTTGGCCAGGTAAGGTCCCCGGGCACCCCACCGGCCGGCCGGCTTCCAGCTGGGAGGAGGTGTGACCGATGGTGGCTGCATTGGGCAGTCAGCTGGAGGGTCACTGGGAGGGTCACTGGGGAGGTCACCAGGGACGGTCACATGGAGGGTCAGCTGGGGGGCTCTCCCGTGCGACCAGCAGTCACGTCCCTGGAGCTCACCCTCACTGAAGTGGAAGCGTGTCCACACGGACCCCGCACACGGACATCATAGCGTGTCCCCCCCAGGACAGCCCAGCCCAGCCCGGTGGTGGGTGTCCTCCCGGGACGGTGCCCTGGCCCGTCCGCAGGGTGAGCACGCGAAGGCCTGAGCTCGCAGACGCGGGAGGACGAAGGAGAACGAGGGAGGACGAAGGAGAACGAGGGAGGACGAAGGAGAACGAGGGAGGACGAAGGAAAACGAGGGAGGACGAAGGAGAACGAGGGAGGACGAAGGAGAACGAGGGAGGACGAAGGAGAACGAGGGAGGACGCGGAGGAGCCGTACGACGAAGGACTGAGCCACAAGCCAGGCTGAGCGTCTGCACTGCAGGGTCCCAACGCGGCGATGTTCCGGAAAGAGAGCCACGGGGACGAGAAAGACAGGCTGCCACAGACTTGCAGGGAGGAAAGAGAGAAAGGAGGGGAGGGAAGGGGAGGGGAGGGACAGAGGGAGGGAGAGGAGATGCAGGCATTTCCTCTGGTGAAGCTGCTTTCTGTGCGGCTGTGGGGTGGGTGCAGGGCACTGGGCATCTTTCAATCACAGCCCGGCCAGTGTGAGCACATGACCTAGGAACCAGGAGGTCAGGGTTCAATTCCCGGTCAGGGCACAGGCCCGGTTACCGGCTCCATCCCCTGTGAGGGTGTGCAGGAGCAGACCTCGTTGGTGTGTCTCGCTCCCTCTCCTTCCTCTCTGGAATCGGTGAAAGTGTTAACTAACAAAGCCGTGCTTTTTACACGGTGACACACCAGCTCTCAGCACTGAGGACGTACTTTTCCCAAACTGGAGTTCACACACGGGATCCCGTCTCCCCCTTCCCAGCTCAGCTCGGCCATCACCCCATCCGCTCTGTGCAGCCGTCCACCATCATCTCCAGTAAACACTCCCCCCGGCCCCCTGGCCCCCCGCCCGGGCCCCCACTTCCTGTCTCTGTGACTGCGGCTCCTGAGCGTGCCCCTCTGCTGGCTTACGTCACTGAGCGTGACACCTCGCGGCTCACCACTGACGTCTCTCTCTCTCCCGCTTCCTCCCTGACGTCAACAAATATATATCCCATATAATAAAAGCCTAATATGCTACCTGTCCGGTCTTCCATCTGTCCATTCGACCAAAGCATAATATTATATGTTAATGACATGCTAAGTCCGCTCAAGCGCTTGCTATGATGTGCACTGACCACCAGGGGGGCAGATGCTCCGACTGGTAGGTTAGTTTGCTGCTGGGGTCCCGCCAATCAGACCGAGCAAGGCGTGCTGGACACGCCCTGGAGCCCTCCCGTGGTCCCTCCCCGGCCCCGATCATGCACCAGTGGGGTCCCTCGGCCTGGCCTGTGCCTTCTTACAATCTGGGACCCCTCGGGGAGTGTTTGGTTTGATCCTGCAGGCCAGGATGAGGGACCCCACTGGGGCACAAATTCACATACCGGGCCTCTTGTGTATATAATAGAATGACCATTGGGGACTGCAGCTCCGGCAGTCCGACCCCTTTGTGCCCTGTGACAGCCACGTTCTGTGTCAGCCCCGTCCTGTGTCAGCCCCGTCCTGTGACAGCCACGTTCTGTGTCAGCCCCGTCCTGTGTCAGCCACGTCCTGTGACAGCCCCGTCCTGTGTCAGCCACGTCCTGTGTCAGCCCTGTCCTGTGTCAGCCCTGTCCTGTGTCAGCCCTGTCCTGTGTCAGCCATGTTCTGTGACCTGTGTCAGCCCGTCCTGTGTCAGCCCCGTCCTGTGACAGCCCCGTCCTGTGTCAGCCCCGTCCTGTGTCAGCCCCGTCCTGTGTCAGCCCCGTCCTGTGTCAGCCACGTCCTGTGACAGCCACGTTCTGTGACCTGTGTCAGCCCGTCCTGTGTCAGCCACGTCCTGTGACAGCCACGTCCTGTGTCAGCCCCGTCCTGTGTCAGCCCCGTCCTGTGTCAGCCACGTCCTGTGACAGCCACGTCCTGTGACAGCCACGTCCTGTGACAGCCCCGTCCTGTGTCAGCCCCGTCCTGTGTCAGCCCCGTCCTGTGTCAGCCCCGTCCTGTGTCAGCCCCGTCCTGTGTCAGCCCCGTCCTGTGACAGCCCCGTCCTGTGACAGCCCCGTCCTGTGACAGCCACGTCCTGTGACCACACCAGATGCTGCGTTCTCCCCCTTACGGGTTTCTGCATAATCCGGCCACGTAATGAGGCTGCAGGACAGCGAGCAGGAGTCTAATTTGTTTGGCTTGGGCCTCCGCTGCGGCTGGGGCTGATCTCGGTTCTTAAAGGATCAGGCTGGCGCCGCCGTGGTGATCCTGGGAGACCCGGCACTAATCACAGCTCGGGGATGCCCAGGCCGCACGCCGGGAGGGCACCGGCCGCACGCCGGGAGGGCACAGGGCTGAGGGCCCGGAGGGCATAGGGCTGGGAGGGCGCAGGGCTGAGGGCCGGGAGGGCGCAGGGTCGGGGTCTGAGGGCTGGGAGGGCGCAGGGCTGCCCACACTGAGGGCACAGGGCTGAGGGCCGGGAGGGCACAGGGCCGAGGGCTGGGAGGGCACAGGGCTGCCCACACTGAGGGCACAGGGCCGAGAGCCGGAAGGGCACAGGGTCGGGGTCTGAGGGCTGGGAGGGCGCAGGGCTACCCACACTGAGGGCGCAGGGCCGAGGCCAGGAGAGCACAGGGCTGTGGCCGGGAGGGCGCAGGGCTGTGGCCGGGAGGGCGCAGGGCTGTGGCCAGGAGGGCGCAGGGCTGGGGGCCGGGAGGGCACAGGGCCGGGGGCCGGGAGGGTGCAGGGCTGTGGCCGGAGGTGGGCTCTGCTCAGAGGGCCGGGGGGGGGGGGGGCAGGACCCAGGAGCCCACAGCCAGGCCTGGAGTCCTGTCCTGCTCCTGTGCCTCTGACGGTGCTTTCCACCCTGGAGGAGCCGCTTCCCGTTCTAGAAGGTTCCTCACACCCTCTCCCCTGCTCACCCCCTCCCCCGCCCCCCCATAGCGAAGACGGCAGTAACGCGGTGACGGCTCTGCGGCTCGCTCCCAGCTCAGCGCGCACAGCCGGCTGAGTGCGACGGGTCAGGGGGTGCGGGTTATCGCCCGGGAGCGCGTTGGGAACGGAGAGAATGGACAGCGACGTGTGTACGCAGCACGCAGGGGCCTCCCCGGGGCAGCCCCTTCCAGCAACTGGGTCCCCGAGAGGGAGGAGCCACCAGTCAGCCATCGTCACCCATGTCCTAGACTGCACTGGCCCAGCCGCCCCGCGGAGGGAAGGGCCTAGGGGCGAAGGGCCGAGCTTGTGGCTCTCCGATCGGAGTCCGGCTGCCGAGAGGCCCCGGCAGGACCAGGAGCCTCGGCAGACTGCACGCCGCCCCCCCCCCCCCCCCCCCCCCCGGCTACGGCCAAGCTCCGGACCCACCTGCCTCTCCCCGTGAGCCGGCTGCTAGGCAGCACGCAGTAGGTGCTCAGAAAACACCTGTTCAGACAGCACAGCGTCTCCATGGCGACGCCAGCGTCACACATCACTGGGCTGTGATCAGGCGGGTTTTAAGGTTCTGGGAAGCACAGCCTGTGCTCAGCGAGGCGGCTCCTCGGGGGGACCGAGGCCAGGCCGCTCCGGCGAGCAGGGGGAGGGGATGGGCAACAGCCCCACCCCCTCCGGGCAGAGGCCAGTCTGAACAGGGCGTGTGAGAGCCTGCAGGGCCTCCCCCATCTCTGCACGGGAGCACCACGGGTCAGGGTGGGACGTGATGGCCTGGGTCCGCCTCCCAGCAGGTCCCCCGGCAGCGCCCTCCCCAGGGCCTGAGGCTGTCCTGGGCCCCCCCCCCCCGACCCCGCTGCCACGGGGCCCCCGAGCTCCTGGGACCCGGCAGGCCGCGTCTGTCCCCGAAGGGAGGGAGAGTGAAAGGAGGCGGCAGAGGCTCAGGTGTCAGAGGGCAGGGCGGGGAAGGAGTGGGTGCTGCCAGCACCACGGGGACCCACGGGACCCACGGGGCCCAGAGCCCGAGGACACCCTCAGCGTGAGCAGCAGGTCTCCAGGCCACGGCGGCACTCGCCACAGGAGGGGCCCGGCCCCTGTGCCACTCCTGGCGCCACCCAGCACCGCGTGTGCACACAGGTGAGAGCCCACGGGCTGGAGTGGGGGAGCCCAGGCAGGGAGCCCAGCCCCCCGGTTCCTGCTCACACGGCGATGGCCGGGCACGGCCGCGGAGCCGTCTCCTCCGAGCGGTCACCCCGCGCCAGCGCCTCGGCCACAGCGGCCAGAGCCCGGGAGGCGCCGGTCAGGGTGGGGCACGCGGTCTCCGTCCCCGAGGACGGTCACCGGGAGGCGCCGGTCAGGGTGGGACAGGCGGTCTCCGTCCCCGAGGACGGTCACCGGGAGATGCCGGTCAGGGTGGGACACGCGGTCTCGGTCCCCGAGGAGTGGCAGCGAGTGGGAGGGAGCCGGTGACCGTCACGCTGCCCGTTTCCCTCCCTCCCTCCCTCCCTGCGGCCGTTTCCGCACACAGGCCGGAACGCGCTGGGGTTCTGGCTCCCGGGTCCGGCCCCCGCCCGCAGCCGGAGCCTCAGACCCAACGGGAGGGCCGGAGCAGCCCAGCGTCTGGGCCTCCGAGGGGCAGGCTGAGCACAGCTGGGCCAGAGCCAGAGAGCCTGCCCACCATCCGCCTCATGGTCTGCCTCGCCCTTCCCACCGAGGGCGGCGCCCACAGGCCCTGCCAGGGGCCCGCAGGACACCCGGACACGGACACCCAGACACGGGACACCCGGACACGGGACACCCGGACACGGGGACACCCGGACACGGGACACCCGGACACGGGACCCCCGGACATGGACACCCGGACTTAGGGACACTGAAGACACAGGGACACCCGGACACAGACACCCGGACACGGGACACCCGGACACGGGACACCCGGACTCAGGGACATTGAAGACACAGGGACACCCGGACACGGGGACACCCGGACACGGGACCCCCGGACATGGGACCCCCGGACACGGACACCCGGACTTAGGGACACTGAAGACACAGGGACATCCTGAGACCAGGAGACCCGGATACGAGCTCAGGTCACAGCTGCCGTGATTGTCTGCACCCAACAAAGGGCCCCCGCGGAGTGTGCCCCTCACGGCCGCTCTGCCCGCAGCACCGCCGGGAGGTACAGGAGGGAAGCCGGGCCTGCTGACTCCACCAGCCGCGGGCCTGGCGCTGCCGGGGGTTCAGAGGGCAGGCCTGGGGTGGGGGGGAGTTCCCTGCTCTGCTGCTCTGCCCGCCTCTCCGGGTGCTAGTACACGGAGACCCAGGGGAAAGCTGTTATCTGGCGGCGCTGTGATCGGGGGACGGGAGAGGCACACGGAGCCTCTGAAGGGGGGGGAGTGCCCAGCTGTTGCCGCCGCTCCGTGTTCTGAGCCCAAACACAGCTAAGGACACGGAGGCTGGCTTCCCGCTGGCCCGCCTCACACGTGCGCGGTCCCTCTCCACCAGGCAGCCGGCTCAGACCCGGTCCCCCGGGCGCCGGCCCCCGCGTCCCTGTGGTTCACAGACACGCGTGTCCGTGCCGGGCAGGACGGGCTCCGCTCGCAGAGGACAAGCACGGTGGGCACGCGAGGGACGGCACCCGTGCGGCCCCACCCCACCCGCGGCCCTGCGGGGCTCCTCCGGGCCCGGCCAGGCTGCGAGGCCGCGGCCCAGGGGCTGGGCCAGCCAGGCCTCCATCAGGGACACAATGGCCCTCTCTCCGCTCACCGCGCATTCACCCCGAACACTGGGGGGCGGACTGGCCGGAGGGGCGGGTGAGCCGGGCTGACCTGCATCTCCACACAAAGGCCGAGTGTGTCCCAGCGGCTCCCTGCGCCCCCATTCTTACCCCGAACAAACCAGGCGCGGAAAGGCGATTTCAACAGCTCCTTCCCGCTCCCGGCAGACAACAAGTCCCAATTGTCCGCAGCCGCCTGGCTCCCTCCCCCTCCTCCGCTCCAGTCCCGCTCCCCACCGGCCAGCAAGGCCGCTGGACATGAGGGGCCTGGAGCCCGCAGCCCAGGCCCCTGGGGACCACGACAGCCCCCCCCCTCCCCCGGCCTGCCTGGGCTCCTGAGCCCCGGGGGGCAGAGGGGCGTCTCCGAGGATACGGGGCCGCCGTCCTGGCTGGGAGCGTGGAAGAGGGGCTCGGTCCCCAGGCCTCCAGGATGGACCGGCCGTCCGAGGGCCTTCGGGGGCTGGGGGCCAGGTGCTGGGCTCCCCTGGGGAGCCCTCCTCTCCCAACCCGCCTCTCCTTCCTGCTCCGTCCCCATCCCCGTCCCCGAGCGAGGACCTGAGTGTCTCCCGGTGAAGGCCAGCTTCCCCGAGGGCTCGCACCCACGCACAGGCTCCCTGGAGAGCACCCTCCTCGGCAAACACTCGCCCGCCCCCCTGCCCTCGGCCGCTCCAGGAGGCAGACCCTCCTTCCCCGACCAAATTGGCCACCGGAGTCCCGCGTCCCATCAGTTCCCACAGCCGGGAGCAGCCCCGTCCTCTCACAGGTCACTGCCCCACATGGCGCAGCTGACTCCCCTTCTCAAGGGGACCCCGAAGGGAAAGGTCAGGGGTGGGGGGAGCGTGTGGCCCGAACCAGGTGCGTCAGGCTCCCTGGACACCGGCGAGCGTAGTTCTCTGTGGACTGGCCAACCCCAGGCGACCCCAACCCCAGAAGCACGCTGTCCGGGAGCCGGCAGAGAGCCGGGGGGCTCAGAGCAGAGCAGCCAGGCCTGCAGCAGCTCCGGGGCGGCCGCCTCTCCCTCGGGGCCGGGACCCCGGTGGGGAAGGGACCAGGCAGCGAGGCAGGTGACCGGCCGGGCTGGCCTCCCACCCTCAGCCTTGGCCTCTGAGCCAGCAGCCCGCTAATTAGGAGGCAGCAGCTGGAGGCTGCAAACCTGCCTCGCAGGACCCGCGCTAATGAGGCTCTGCCTGCGCCCGGCCACACCAGTCCCTCCGCCATGGCCGGGGGTGGGCACGGCTCTGGCAGCTCCGAGGGCCAGCCTGGGGGCCCTGTGAGCACCGGGCCGCCCCGGACCAGGAAGTTTGCAGAGCGGCCAGGGTCCCGGAGTGAGCACCCACCTGCCAGCCCCTGCAGGCGCCCTGGGCCCGGGACAGGGCCGCCCAGCTGAGCTGCCTGCAGCTGCCAGGGCCTGGTCCCCATGTGCACCCCGACCGGGTCCCAGCCCAGGGCCCGTGCCCCGCGCCAGAGGCACCGGCGGGCCAGCTGAGCTGGCGAGGCCGCACTCAGGCCGAGTCCCCGCTCCCGGGCCCGGGCTCCCGCCGGGTCCGAGGCGGCGGGAGCCGGGAGGGGGTGTGGGGCGCGGGCCTCCCGGGGGCTCCCACCGCCTCGCCGCCGGCCGGGCAGCCTGGAGCGCTGGTGCCATCTGCCGAGCCCAGGGGGAAGCGCTGCCCCGGCCGGGCCAGGAGATGGGGCACCAGGACCGGGAGAGGAGGCACCGGGACCGGGAGAGGGGGCACCGGGGCCGGGAGAGGGGCACCGGGGCCGGGAGAGGAGATACCGGGGCCGGGAGAGGGGGCACCGGGGCCGGGAGAGGGGCACCGGGGCCGGGAGAGGAGATACCGGGGCCAGGAGAGGGGCACCGGGGCCGGGAGGGGGCACCGGGACCGGGAGAGGGGGCACCGGGACCGGGAGAGGAGATACCGGGGCCGGGAGAGGGGCACCGGGGCCGGGAGGGAGCACCGGGGCCGGGAGAGGGAGCACCGGGGCCGGGAAAGGGGGCACCGGGGCCGGGAGAGGGGGCACCGGGGCCGGGAGAGGAGGCACCAGGGCAGGAGAGGAGGCACTGGGGAGGTAGGGGAGGCACCGGGGCCGGGAGAGGGGGCACCGGGGCCGGGAGAGGGGGCACCGGGGCCGGGAGAGGGGGCACCGGGGCCGGGAGAGGGGGCACCGGGGCCGGGAGAGGGGGCACCGGGGCCGGGAGAGGGAGCACCGGGGAGGTAGGGGAGGCACCGGGACTGGGAGAGGAGGTGCCCGGGCCGGGAGGGGAGGCGCCGGGGCGGCGTGGGCCCGCACTGGCCGCAGAGTCCCGGCGCCCAGCGCGCCCCCGGCCCCCCGGCCCCCCGGCCCCCCGCCCGGCCCCCCGGCCCCCGGGCCCCCCGCCCCGGCCCCGGCCCCCGGCCCGGCCCGCGGACTCACCTTCGCGGAGCAGCTGCGCGTGCACCAGCAGCACCAGGAGGCAGCAGAGCGCGGCGCCCGCCAGCGCCCAGAGCGCCCGCGGCGGCGGCATCGCGGAGCCCCGGCCGCTGCCGGCGCCGCATCAGCGCCCGCGGGAGCCGCCGCCGCCCCCGCCGCCCCCGCCGCCGCCCGGGCCGGTGTGGGGGGGGGGAGGGGGAGGGGGGAGGGGAAGGAGGAGGGGAGGGGGAGCGGGGGGAGGGGATGGGGGAGGGGGACGGAGGGGGAGGTCAGCGGCACAAAGTCTCCCGCCGCCGCCGCCGCTCCGGCCGCTCGGCCACCATCGCGGGCCGCGGGGCGCCGGGGGCCGGGGCGCGGGGGGGCGGCCGCCGGGGCCCCATGAACCGCCGCCGCCGCCGCCGCCGGGTCCGCAGCGGCCGGGCTGGGGGCCTGGCGCGGCCTCCGCCGCCGCCGCCGCCGCGGGCCCGCCGATGGGCTGGCGGCCGGAGGGGCCGGGCTGCGGGCGGGCGGCCGGGCCGGGGTCGCGCCGACAGGTGGGGGACCCGGGGCCGCCGGGCCTCTCCGCCGGGGCCGCTGCTGCCGGGGGCGCCGGGGGCGCGGGACGCGATGGGACCCGGAGCCCGGCCGCCGCCGCCGCCGCCGCCGCCGCCGCCGCCGCCGCCGCTGCTGCGCACTGGCCGGGAGGCCGGGATCCCGCCGCAGCGCCCCCGCCCGGCGCGCCGAGGTCAGCGGGGCCCGCGCGGCGGAAACCGGGGCCGGGCGCCCCCTGGCGCGCAGGGGCCGCACTGCAGGCGGCCGGGGGGGGGGGGGCGGCGGAGAGCGGGAGCCTCCGCCCCCAGACCCCGGCCCCGCGCCCCGCGCCCCGCGCCCCGCGCCCCGCGCCCCGCGCCCCGGAGGGACGGGGTCCATGGCCTCTGCCCGGGGCGGACCGCGGGGCCGGGAACCTGGCTCCTCGGGCGGGACCCCCCCCGTGGCGGCGCTGGGGAGGGGGGCTCCGGACACCCAGGCGCCCCCTGCGCCCCAGGCCTCTGCGCAGGGCAGCGTGCCCCCAGCAGCGCCCACCTGCTCAGGGTCCCCGGGGGCAGTGCCCGGCCTCAGGCCTTGCTGTCTGAGCAGAATTTCAAGTTCAACTCCAAATGCTCAGCGGAGGGTTTGGGCCGGGGCGGGGCGGGCCTCCGCCTGCACCTGTGCCCCTGTGTGTGCATGAGGGGGGGGGGGGGCAGGAGGGGCCCTGTGAGCGGGAGGCAGGCCTGTGCCCACGGGGGCGCCCACAGCGGCGTCCTCCCCGCACAGGGACCTGCAGCCGGGCAGGGCTCTTAGAGGTCAGACAGGTCAAACCCCGCCGTGCGAATTTGGGGAAACTGAGGCCCGCATAAGCACGGACACAGGGACCCACTGCAGCATACAGGGCAGACTCCACTGGTGCCAGGCCCGCTGTCCCCGTCCGGGTGCCCGGCCCTGGTCAGCGGAGAAGCCGCCTGAGGGTCCCTGCCTGTGGCTGCAGCCTCCCAGCTCCCTGCGTCCTAGGATCCGGGGGCAGGAGTGCCGGGTCCGAGCCGCAGGCCAAACCCCTCGGAGACGGCTGGGAGGGGCCGTCGGGCTCACAGCCCGGCTCCCGCAGCTCCTCCCCTCACGCCCTGCCCTCCGCCTCGGCGTTCTGGGAGCCACCGGCCCCGCCGAGCCCGACCTCCACCAAGGTCACGGGCCTCCAGCCTCACTGCAGCCGAGCCGCCGGCCCCAGGCCACCGGGAGGCCTGTGCACACACGACCCGGACAGCCCTGCCCACGGCGGGTCCCCGATCAGTGCACATCAGTCACAGCTCCCACGCTGGAACGCCCCCGGAATTCAGCACCCACACGGGGTCTCCCACGAGCAGTGAGGGGGCCCGTTCCTCTTCCCAGGCCCAGCCGGGCCCCTCCCCCGGCACCGAGAGCCCCCTCTGGTGAGTGTCATGTGGGGGTGCCCTCAGGAGAGGGGCGGTGGGGCCCGGGGAGCCCGGGGCGGCTGGCCTGGGTCTGTAGCAGGCACGGCGCTGCGCACGCAGGCGGGACCCGGTCCGGGCACGTGGCTGCGCCGGAAGCGGCAGAACCTCCCCAGCCCAGTGGTCGGCAAGCTCCTCCGTCCACAGAGCCAAACACCAACAGCACAGCAACGGAAATGTCTCCCGAGAGCCACGTCTTTAAACGTAAACTCCTTCTAACGCCACTTCTTCAACACAGACCCGCCCAGGCCGTGGTGTTTTGTGGAAGAGCCGCGCTCCAGGGGCCAAAGAGCCGCAGGTGGCTCGCGAGCCGCGGTTTGCCGGCCACGGCCTTCTCCCGTTACGGCTCCCGTGAGCACCTCAGCCCTTCGCCCCGTCCCCTCGCCCCCATCTCCGGGCCCCGCAGCCACGGTGTGGAAGGTTCTGGTAACGGAGCAGACGCAGCCCCTCATCAGGAAGACTCTCCCACGTCCGGTGAGCCTGCCTTTGATGTGATTGGTTCCCTGTCCTCTCCCTGGGGCTCTGGGAAGGCTCCGCGGGATCAGGCAGAGAAGCTGGGGCCGCTCGGAGCGGGTGAGGGCGGGCCGAGCAGGCGGAGCTGAGGCCCGGGGCCACGGTCAGCGGGCAGGCGGGGCTGGGAGCCGCAGGCAGGACAGGCCCCGGGCGCCGTGGCCCATGTGCCCGTTCCCCTGTCCACAGGGCGTGGCCACGTCCAGGGAGACCCACCCGCCGCCTCACGCCGTGTTCACTCCCCAGGGCCGGCCCTCGGCTCCCTGGTCAGACCAGAAGCCGCTTGGCGAAGGGCCGAGGGGCCCCGCTGGCCGCATGCGCCCAGAGAGGACGCAGAGGTGGTGCGGGCAGGGGAGGCCGGCCGGGGACACACGTCCTGTACACGTGTCACCGCGGCAGGAAGCCAGGAACGACTCGGAGAGAGGGACACGCTGACGACAGTGGCAGCGACAGTAACGGCGGCTCTGAGGGCGGCGTCCTCGGAGTCAGAGAAGGCAGCGCCGTCCGAGGAAGCCCGGCGGCTCCGATAAGCAGGAAACACGGGGAGAAGAAAAGGGCTCGGGAATTAACATAACGAAGCAGCTCTGGGCCGCGGAGGGCGGACGGAGGGTCAGGGAGGCGTGACCGGAGCCGGCTGCGGAAAATGAAGTCGGAGACGCGTGGGGCAGAGAGATACGGGAGGCGGGCGCGGCCGAGAGGCAGTGTCACTGCCGTGTATCAGCGGCTCCGGGGCCGCCGCCATCCACGGAGGAACACTGGGGACTGCAGGGCCCGCCGTGCTCGGAACAGCTGGACCAGACCACCTTGGAGGGCCGGCCTGCAGGACATGGTGCCAGCCGCCCTCAGGGCTCCGTCCGAAACAGCCGCCCGCAGGCTGCAGGAGCAGTCCCGGGCGGGGCTCTCCTTCCCGAGGGAAGACGGCAGTGTGGGCTTTTATACCCGGCTGTGCTGTCCACGGCGATGCCCTCCGGACACTCCACATCCGGTCCGAGGGAGGCCCGGGCCTGGGAGGCCGCTCCGGCGGGACGGGATGGAGGACGCGGTGGGAGGGGGAAAGGCTCGCCGGGCGAGAGCCTGACTTCGGCGGTGCGGTGGCTGGGAGGTGTCCACGCTCGCACGGCCCTCACGCTTCGAAGCCCCCCCCCGGGCAGGGAAGCCCCCCCTGCATCCCTCCCCCTGCCGATGTCTCTCCCCAGAGTCCTGCCCCCGCCGTGTGCCTGGAACACAGCGCTGCTGGGGCCGTTACAAATGCCAGGCGCTGCGTGTGGCGTGTTGACATTCACACGCAGACGGAGGTCGGGGAAATGTTTACAGTGGAGCAGCCACACCGTCCCCCGGCCGCGGCCACGCTAGAATGTACGGGAACGGGGGGTGGAGTGCGGTCGCCAGGCTCAGAGGGAGGGGCTGTCCGGTGAGGAGTGGGGAGTGAGGGGGCGCCCCGGCCGCCGTGCGGGGCGGGAACGGACCTGGAAATGAAGGTGGACGGGCCAGGGCAGGCCAGGATGGGGGTGGGATGGGGGGTCCACTCTGGGGGGAGACGCGGGGGGCGGGAACGGAGCCAGCGTCTGGCTTGTCATTCCGAAGCTTCCTTTGCTCTTTGGGGCATTTACCCCGTGAGAAACCCGGTGTCAGAGAGTGACGTGCAGGGCGGCCGGCCTGGGGTGCAGGCTGCAGAGGCCCGGACGGGGCGCAGGCGTGTGACGCTGCACCCCAGCTCCCGCAGCCCCTTCTGCGGGGCCCAGCGCCGGCCGGGGGGTTGGTCTCCGTGCGGGAGCCGCCGGGAGCCTCCGCAGAGCCAGGCACAGGAGAAGCCAGAAGAGCTGGCCCATGTGGGAAATGGTGCACACGGGCACACGCCTGTAACATGTGACAGGGCACAGCACATGTGATGGGGCACTGAGCACCTATGGCTAGGTATGTATGCCACAGGCAACATGTGTTGATCACACAGTACACTGGGTTGAGCATATGTAGCATTGTGATAGAAGCACAGATAACACGTGGCCAGAAGGAGGCACATATGACAGGGACACTAAAGTAGTGGTGCCATGTGCAATGAGACACACAACATGCATGATGACACGTGTAACATGCACATTGAGCACTGAGGTGGTGTGTCAAGCACATGTAAAGGCATGCCAGGAGCACCTATGTACGCAAAGGAAGGGGCACGTGACACGTGATGACACAGTGAGAGCTGGGTACCTTCATGGGTGATAGAGGCCCTGGCTGCAGGCGTGAGCTCCCAGGCATGTGTGTGCTGTGTGTGCGCACACATGTGCCTGCGAGCTGTGTCTGAGCGTGTGCTCCCATGCGCATGGGGCCTGGGTGGTCTGTGTGCGTGTGCGTCACCCCGGGAACACGCTCTAAGCGTGTTTGCGAGCAGAGACACGCGTCCCGGGGCTGGGTGCGCCGCCGCCTCAGCTGCGAAGGCGGATTTGCGGCCCCTGCAGAGCAGAGCCTCCGGAGCCGCTGACGAGTCCACGGGGAGACACGCACGCACACGCAGGCGAGCACAGGGCCTCCCTCGGAGCCGTGGACACCCGAGTGCGGAGGGGGCACAGCAGATGCAGCCCCACACCACCCCTCTCCCCCAGCCTGTGTTCACGCCGAGCACGTGACCAGACCCGGTCCCCTCGCCAGGCCTGCCCTGGGCTGGGCAGGTCCTGCCGTGGCCATCAGTGGCTCTGGGCAGCGGCTGAGCGGTCCCCGGGCGGCTCTGAGCCGGCCTTGCCCATGGGACCAGAGCCCCATGGGGAAGCCAGGCCTGCTGTCTCCGGGCCGCCCTTCCCGGCTCCCCTCTCTGTGGGCCCCTCCAGGCCCCCCGAAAATAGACCCTCTGACCCCATCAGCACCCCCTCCCTCGTCTCTGGCTGGCACTCAGGCCTCCCCACAACAGCTCACCCCTCGCAGGCCTGCGATGTCACACCAAATCCTCCAGCCCCACGGCCCTGCCGGGCACAGCAGGAGGCCCAGGACCCCGCCCCAGGAGGGCTCTGAGCGGACACACAGGCCCACAGCCTGCCCGGGGCCGGACCAGGTGGTCACTGCCCCTCCAGGACACAGACTGAGATTTCCTTTTTGTTCAAAAACAAATAATTTCTTGCCCTAGCCAGTGTGGCTCAGTGGGAAGGGCACCGGCCTGTGGGCTGAAGGGTCCCGGGTTCGATTCCGGTCAAGGGCATGCCTCTCGGCCGCAGGCTTGGTCCTGGCCGTGGTCGGGGTGTGCGAAGGAGCCATCAGATGTGCCTCCTCACACGGACACTCCTCCCTCTGCCTCTCTCCCGCCTTCCCTCTCCCTGCATCAGTGGAGACCCGTGTGGGTTTACGGGAAACTAATGAAGAGCATCTCCTGCGCGGCCATGTGACCGGGTCCGCAGCCCGGCCCTAAAGCCGGGGCCGAGCTCCTGGGGACGTGCCCGGGCGGAGCGGGCCCTGGAACCAGGCCTCGCTCGGACCCGGCGGCGTCTGCGTGGCAAACCCTGGAGAGCACGCTCCCTCTCGCCCGGCGGCCGGTGCCCGGGCCGGACCCACTGTCCACAGCGCCAGCCCCGCCCGGGAGCAGAGGCCGGGCCCGGAGCCCTTCCCTCCCCACACGGCCCGGAGCCCTCCCCCCCCCCCCCCGACACGGCCCAGAGCCCCCCCCCCGGACACGGCCCCGGAGCCCCTCCCCCGGACACGGCTCAGAGCCCCCCCCCCGGACACGGCCCCGGAGCCCCTCCCCCGGACACGGCCCGGAGCCCCTCCCCCGGACACGGCCCGGAGCGCCCCCCCCCCCGGACACGGCCCGGAGCCGCCCCCCCCCCCCGGACACGGCCGGGTCCTGGGCGGAGGCCGGCCTGGCACCCCCGGTCGGTCTTCCCAGCCACCGCCTGGCAGAGGCTCCCCAGGTGCCCGAGGAAACGGAGGCTCAGAGGTCAGTCACCTGCCTGAAGCCATATAGGGGGACTGGTCCACCCGGGAGCTGCTACCTCCCTGGAGAGGTCAGTGTCCTCAGAGCCCCTCCCCCTCCGCCTCTCCACCCCCACCCCCATCATCCACCTGTACAGCCATCCGTTACCCATCATCCACCTGTACAGCCATCCGTTACCCATCATCCACCTGTACAGCCATCCGTTACCCATCATCCACCTGTACATCCGCCCCTCCATCCCCACCCCCATCATCCACCTGTACATCCGCCCCTCCATCCCCCATCATCCACCTGTACAGCCATCCGTTACCCATCATCCACCTGTACATCTGCCCCTCCATCCCCCATCATCCACCTGTACATCCGCCCCTCCACCCCACCCCCATCATCCACCTGTACAGCCACCCCTCCATCCCCACCCCCATTATCCACCTGTACATCTGCCCCTCCATCCCCCATCATCCACCTGTACATCCACCCCTCCATCCCCCATCATCCACCTGTACACCTATCCATTACCCATCATCCACCTGTACAGCCACTCCTCCATCCCCCATCATCCACCTGTACATCCATCTCCCATCATCCACCTGTACAGCCACCCCTCCACCCCCCATCATCCACCTGTACAGCCACCCATTACCCATCATCCACCTGTACAGCCACCCCTCCATCCCCCATCATCCACCTGTACATCCATCTCCCATCATCCACCTGTACAGCCACCCCTCCACCCCCCATCATCCACCTGTACAGCCACCCATTACCCATCATCCACCTGTACAGCCACCCATTACCCATCATCCACCTGTACATCCGCCCCTCCATCCCCCACCCCCCATCATCCACCTGTACAGCCACCCATTACCCATCATCCACCTGTACAGCCACCCCTCCATCCCCCCATCATCCACCTGTACAGCCATCCGTTACCCATCATCCACCTCTACATCCGCCCCTCCATCCCCCATCAACCACCTGTACAGCCATCCATTACCCATCATCCACCTGTACATCCACCCCTCCATCCCCCCATCATCCACCTGTACAGCCATCCGTTACCCATCATCCACCTGTACATCCGCCCCTCCATCCCCCATCATCCACCTGTACATCTACCCCTCCATCCCCCATCATCCTCCTGTACAGCCATCCGTTACCCATCATCCACCTGTACAGCCATCCGTTACCCATCATCCACCTGTACACCCATCCCCCATCATCCACCTGTACATCCACCCCTCCATCATACGTGTATCCATACCTGTATCCATCCATCACATATCCACCCACCTACCTATCTTTCCACCCATCCATCTATCCACCCACCCATCCACCCATCAATCATCCATCCATTCACCCAGTCATCACCCATCCACCCATTCATTCACATATTAATCCATCCATCCATCCATCCACCCACCCACCCACATGTTAACCCATCCGTCCTTCTAGCTACCCATCTGCCCAGGACGCCGGAGCTGTGATTGGGGCCAACACTGGGCTGAGAGGACACCGGACACGGGAGGCCTAACCCGGACAGAGGACTTAGAGGAGGAAGTGTGAGGCCAGAGGCTTCTGTGCAGACATCACGGGCGTCCAGCCCTCCCCCGTCCCCCCCCACCCCCGGCCCTGGGGAAAACGCGGGATTCTGCTCCTCGGGCACAGGGCGCTGAGCAGAGCCCGGGGCATGGTGGAGCGGGGACCCTGCCTTCTGCATGTCCCTGTGGATGCTGCTGGGACCCAGGACCCGGGCTTCCAAAGCTCAGGCTGTGAGTCCGCCGGAGGCTGCTCCTCGGGCCGCGGGCCTGTGAGTCCGTCCAGAGGCTGCTCTGGGGCCTGGCTGTGCCGCGCGCCCTGTAAGGGGACCGCTGGGGGCGGGGTCTGGGCGACCCGCTGGGGGACATGGGTGCCGGAGGACAAGGCTCTGCGGAGAGCGAGGTGGCCCTGGCAGCCTTCACACCAGGGGGGTGGGTGTCCATGGTCAGGGTGCTGCCAGCACCTCTCCCGTCCCCTGACCTTGACCTCCGGGCGCTGCCTGGTCTCCCACCCCAGCCCCTGCTAACCAGAGACCGGGGTGGCCCGGAGCAGACGGAAATGGCGGCCGCGGCCTTCCAGGCTGGGCGCTGCCCCGGTACAGACCACCATCCATCCCCGGCCCGGCCGGCTCTGGGGCCGGAGGACGGATGCTCAGCACCGGTGGCCGGGCCAGGCAGCGGGCCTTTTTCACCGTTAACACGGGACATGCGTGTGCCCGGGGCGGACGCCGGCGGCCGGAGCGGCCCCTGAGGCCGGGCTGTCCGTGGAGTGGCTCAGGGCCCAGGTCAGGGGGCAAAGCACGGTGTTCCCGGGGCAGACGGGCTGCGGCTGGGCCTCTGTCGGTCCGTCCTGCAGGGCAGGCGGCGGCCGCACGAGGAGCCGGGAGGCACGGGGGGGAGGGCCGGGCCTGGGCTTCCCCGGAGGGCTCTGCCGGGGACCTGGCGCTCCTGGGGTTGGGGGTCCCTGAATCAGCCACCTCCGAGCAGCCTACGTCCTGAGCATTCGTTCACGAGTCACCGCTTCCAGGGGCAGCCGTCTGTCCGTCCTCCTCAGGGGTCAGTCCCACACGGGCCGCACTGCTCGTTCCTCAGAGGCCCCACTCCTAACACCTTGGGGGGGGGGGTTCCAGCATGGGAGTTTGGGGATATGACCGTCCACAGCACGCCCTATTGTAAACATTCTGCTGGCAGCGGCCACGCGCTCGGGGGGCTGGTGGACGAGTGGACCCCCGAGGTGGACCTCACTCCACCGTCTGTCTGTCCCAATGGGCACTCCGGGCCCCGCAAATGGTCAGCGGCCCCTGCACCGGCTCCTCGCTGTCAGTCTGCTCCCCGCCCGGGCTCCCCGCCTGCGGCTCCGGGGCCACGTGTCATGTCCACGGTGCCCAGCGCAGCCACGGAAGACGTGGGACGTGGCTTTCCGGCGAGGCCAGGACTAGGAGAGCGTGGCCAGGCCGTGCGGGCCGCCCCCTCCATAGGCCGTGTGCCGGCCAGCTCCGGGACGGGAGGGCGGCGATGGGCTCCTCGGGCAGCCAGACCCGCTGTGAGGGCCGGCGCGGTGCAGAGGCTGCTGGAGGAGATGTGCCGCGGCAGCGCGGCCGGCGATTTGCCCGCCGCCGGCAAATTGGACATAAGCGCCCGTCGGCATGCGGCCGCAGGGAGCGCCGGGCGGTAAGGACCTCATTGGGATGTGGCGCCCGGGCCCGGAATGCCAATGAGCTGACACTGCCGGCGGCCCTGGGCGCCCGCACCGTCCCTCCTCGGCTGGCGGCCGCGGGCAGAGCCGGCGGGGGCGGGGCGGGAATGCAGGCGGCCCCGGCTTCCACCCACAGGGCAGGAGACAGGGCCCGGGAGCCCAGCCCTCACCGCCGCTGCACAGGAGTGCCAGGCTGGGCCCGCACAGCAGGAGACCGGGGGCAGGAGACAGGGATGCCGGGAGGCGGGGTCCTGACTGGCCCGGGGCCTGAGGAGCAGGAGCCCAGGAGCTGCTGACGAACGGCCACCTTCATCCCAGACCCCTCATAGGTGACTGGCCTCAGAGCGAAGACACCCACACATCAGACCGAGCGGGACCTCGGGGCAGGCCTCCCGGGGCCGAGAGGGTGACTGTGGGTGCCGGCCGTGGGCCCAGAGGGGCCTGAGGGCACCCCCTCCTCGGCGCCCCTGCTCTGGGCTGGCCGCTCAGAAGGAAGACTCCCCCAGCCCCGTGCAGGGACCCCCACCCGAGACTGACGGGCGTCTGGCCACAGGAGGCCGGTGCGGGCAGCTGCTGCCGGGCAGCCCCCCGGGGGGCAGGCTCCGTGTCCCCGAGGGACCCGCACCCCTGCCCCCCGCCCCCCGCCCCCCGCCCTGCATCTGGCTGCCTGGGTCACAGCTCGGTCTTGTCCCCGGCCAGGTCCCGGCACACCTGCCCTTGGGGGTACCAGCTACCCTTCCTCGAGCTGAAGGTGCTCCTCTCGGCGGGGTGGGGGTAGGGGAAGGGGTGCGTGTCTCCCTGGGGTGCAGACGGCCCCGGCAGGTCCACACAGACCTCCCTCCTGCCAGCTCAGCGTGGCTGCACCTGTGTGGGCCGCGGCTTCTCAGCTTCCATTCCAGTAACTACCTTCCCTTGTGGGGGGAGCGAGACCCAGTGATGACAGTGCAGCTGGGAGCCGGGGCCAGGCCTGCTCTGCAGGAGGCACCCCGCCCCCCCCCAGTGCCCCCGACCTGCACGGAGCCTGGGCTGGGGAGCGGGTCCCCAAGGTGTTCTGGGTGGGAGGGGGCTGGGTGCTGGGTAATTCTTAAGTGACACCCAAACGCCTGGGAAGGTCTGAAATAATAAGGCTGTGCTGCGCTAATCCGGGAAAACAATGGCGTTGAATATGCGTTTGTTCCTGGCAATGAACGGCCACAATAACTGTGATTAAGCTGCCGTGACCTTCACGACCCTCGCGACTCTCATTTGCATTCTCATTAAAACGCCGGGTCTGTCTCATTCTGGACCCGCACGCCCCCCCAGGGTTTCCGACACCCGAGCGGAGCGGAGCGGAGCGGAGCGGAGCGGACGCCCGGCGACCACGGACGTGCCGGGCTGGGGCCGCGCTGGGGAAGGCGCCGGGCTAGAGTTTTAATATGCACCGAATTAATCATCATTCACTTTGATTAAAAAAGAAAAAACGAGAAGTAAATGGAAAGCTTCATTGTCAATGTTGGATTATGATAATTTCTCTCCCATCCTAATTTTTATTAATGAAAAATGATGATGAACTAAACCAGCTGTCAGACTCCGGTGCCTTCCCAGCCTTGGCCCACGTTCCCCACCCGCTGCCTTGCAGGGAGCCGGGCGGAGTGCCTGAGGGGTGCCTCCCCCTAACCCCAGCACCCGCTCTCCCACCCTCTACCCTGCCAGGCCCACCCAGGCCCCAGCACCCTCTCCCCACCCAGGCCCCAGCACCCTCTCCCTACCCAGGCCCACCCAGGCCCCAGCACCCTCTTGCCCAGGTGGCAGGGGGTGGAGGGGAGGAGGAGGGGGAAGTACAGCCGAGGACGAGGACAGAGATGGCGCTGGGAGAGGCCTGGCACCTGCCTGTCGAGGACCTCGCGTGCCCGGTGCCCATGCTGGGAGGACAGTGGTCTGGTTGAGCGGCCGTCCCCACGGGCGGAGAGGATGCTGGGAGCTGGGCAGGGAGCCTGTGCTCACCTCGGGCCCAGAGGAAGCCAGGCAGACGGGCCGGGGAGCATCGCTGTGGGGAGGCACCTGGACTGGGGGGGGAAGAGCCGTGAGCGCAGGAAGGCTGGAACCTTCCAGAAAGCTGTACCCTCCCGGCCCCCTGGAAAGAGCAGGCCTCAGGCGAGGGGAACCCGGGCCATGAGGTGGTGAGCGCGGTGAGGATGGCAGGTGGCACCCATGGCTGCCGCATTGGCCAGGGCCCTTCTAGGGGTGGACAGGGTCTCCCGTCTGCCCACAGGAAACCACGGGACCCGTGTCACATCCCAGCACAGGGCTGGCTGCTGTGGCTTTCAGAGGATGGAAATGAAGGAATGGATGGATGAATGAGTAAATGAATGTGTGGATGATGGATGAATGGATGGATGAATAGGTAAATGGATAGACTGATGAATAGATGGGTGGATGGGTGAATAGATGGTGAATAGATGGATGGGTGGATGGATAGGAGAATGGATAGAAGGATGAATGTATAGATGGGTGGATAGAAGGATGGATGGTGGGTGGGTGGATGGATGGATGGATGAATGGATGGGAGAATGGATGGATAGATGGGTGGGTGAGTGGATAGATGGGAGAATGGATGGATGGATGGATGGATGAATGGGTGGGTGGGTAAATGGATGGTGGTGGATGTATAGATGGGTGGATGAATAGATGGATGGATAGATGGATGGATGGTTGTATGGATGGTGGATGGATGAATAGGTGGGTGGATGGATGGGAGAATGGACGGATGGATGAATGAGTGGATGGATGGCTAGGTGGGTAGATGGTGGATGGGTAGATGGATGGATGGTGGATGGAGAATGGATGGATAAATGGGTGGATGGGTGGATGGATGGATGGTGGATATATGTATAATGGTTGGATGGGTGGTGGATGGATGAATGGTGGATGGGTAGATGGGTGAGTGGGTGGGTGGGTGGATGGATGGATGGTTGGGTGGATGGATGAATAGATAAATGGGTGGGTGGATGGATAGGTGGGTGGATGAGTAGGTGAATGGATGGGTGGATGGGTAGGTGGATGGGTGGGTGGATAGATGGATGGGTGGATAGATGGAAGGATGGGTGGATGGATGGGTGGGTGGATAGATGGAAGGATGGGTGGATGGGTGGGTGGATGAGTGGATGGGTGGGTGGGTGGGTGGGCGGGTGGGTGGATGGATGGGTGGGAGCATGGGTGGATGGATGGATGGGTGGGAGCATGGGTGGGTGGGTGGGTGGATGGATGGGTGGGAGCATGGGTGGATGGATGGGTGGGAGCATGGGTGGATGGATGGGTGGGTGGGAGCATGGGTGGATGGATGGATAGGTGGGAGCATGGGTGGATGGATGGGTGGATGGATGGGTGGGTGGGTGGATGGATGGGTGGGAGCATGGGTGGATGGATGGATGGGTGGGAGCATGGGTGGATGGATGGGTGGGTGGGTGGATGGATGGATGGGTGGGTGGATGGATGGGTGGGTGGGTGGATGGACCAGGAGCAGTGTCTGCTGTGATCCAGTATCTCCTTCTCATCAGCAGGAGCCTGGCGGCCTCCCGGCACACACACACACGATAAATATTTATGTAAAGTTTCCCCAGTTGTCAGGGTGACAAAGGGACCCTTGACAAAATCAATGGATCAAGTGAGCCCAGTTAATCCACAGGAGACCCTCTGGAGGGCATGTCCCACTCTGCCTGCCACTCAGAGCTCTGCCAGGGGTCAAAGGTCAGCCCCAGTCACACTCCGAGCCGGGCACCACGGGCTCCGGCTGCTGGGCGGGAGGGGCGCTCCCATCGCAGGCCCACACGGGGCCGAGGGACAGGCCAGGTGCTGCTGGGTTCAGCAGGTGTCCGTGGACAGGCATCCACACCCCGCCCGTGGTCAGCCTGCCTCGTCCGTCCCACATCCCACGGGACCTGCTGCCTGAGAGGGCCTCCCGAGCCCAAGGCCGTGGGCAGGACAGAGCCAGGGCCAGGGCCGTCCCCACGTGGCCCCACTGCGTCCAGCCTCCTGCCTGGAATCCCAGTGGTCACCGTCCACCGTGGCTCCGCCACTGGCCCTCCGGCCCCTAATTCCATGCTGCACGTCTGCCACCAACAGCTTCCCCCGGGGCAGCAGGCAGAGGGGCCGCTGTGGCCAGGGGAGTGGGCAGGGTGACCTCGCTCTGGACGAGGTTTGGGGGAAGGCAGAGGGGCCCGGTCACGGCTTGTCTCCCTCCCCGAGGCCCTCCTTCCCGGACGCTGCGGACGTGAGAGACGCAGAGACGGTGCCCAGCCCTGGACCACGCCACTCAGAGGACCACGGCTCCAGCCACACAGAGGACCATGCGACAGCCCGGGGCTCCTTAGAGCTGAGCTTTACGTCAGACTGAGGACCTGGGACAGGACTGCTGACGGCGGGTCCCTCCGCACCCGTCACCGTCTCCTGGGGGGGCTCTGCACCGGCCGCTGGGGGTGACCCAGCCCCGGGCCCGGCCGCGGGGGGCTCTGAGCCAGGCCCTCAGGCTCAGGCACTGGTGTGGTGGCCGAGGGGCCGAGCAGCAGGAGGGGTTTTGAGCCGAGGCCCCTGCCCGGGGAGGAGGGGGGAGGGGCAAACATTCCCAGAAGTGCCGCCGGCTGCCTTCCTGGCCGACTCGGTTCCCACACCCTGAGCCACCATCGGAATCCACCATTCCAGGCTCCAGCTCGGGACAGGATCAGGGGAGATGCGGGGTTCCCGGCAGCCCCGCCCCCGGGGCCTCACCCTCTGCTCCATCGGGGCCCTGACCTTCAGGGAGGCCGTGCAGGGGCCAGGGGGCCCTGTCGCTGGCGCATCCTCAGAGCCTGGGGGACAGGCAGGGCCGGGCGTGGGGCGGGCACGGGCAGGCGGGCAGGAGCCACAGAGGAGCTGCTCCCGCACAGGGAGAGCGCCCGGTGGCACCCACGCGGTGGTGCCAGTGCCCGTCTCCTGCACCTGCTGGCCCCGCCCAGGGCGGGAACTGCCCCGTCCTCCGTGTCCGGGGAGGAGGGGCCGTCGGCCGCCCCTCGCGGTGTCAGGGCCCAGCACCCGGCGGGCAGGACGGTCCTCCCCAGGCGCCCGGCGGGCAGGACGGTCCTCCCCAGGTGCACGAGGGCGGGCCTCGGGGCGGGCAGGGACCACAGGCCCGTGCGAAAGCGATATCCTGGGCTCCATCGCTTCTGTTTCTGTGTCTGCGTCTGTCCTGCCGCTCTCCCTCCCTCCCGGGAGCGGAACACGGCTCTCCCGTCACAATGTTCTTTTATTTATCAGACTGAGCGCCTCGCGCTGGATGGGAACAGGCTTGGCGGAGTCGGCGACAACAAACTCCTTCAAACAAGACCGAGGCCGAGGCCGGCCAGCTGGCTCCTGCAGCCTCGGTGACGGTGGCCCACGTGGTGGGAGCCTCAGCCACGGAGATCACCGCCGCCTCCCCCTCGGCCCGGCTCCCGGGAGGACCGGGCCGGCGCTGGGACCGCTGACCCACACCGGCACCGCTGCCTGGGCCTTGCAGAACCGCAGAGAAGCATCGGTGGCTGGAGGCACCCGCTGTGTGCCAGGCGCCGAGCGCTGCCCGCCTGGTCCTGTCCCCATCGCTCTTGGCGTCTGAGGCTGCCGCCCGGGGAACTGGCCCCCTCAGCGTCCTCCCTGCCCCAGCTCCTGCCCCACACTTCCCGGCCGCACATATCACTTCACACCTACTGTGCGCCGGACGGCACGTGGGCGTTGGGGACACAGACACCAGGCTGCCCTCTTGGCGGCCACATGAGGTCACGGAGCCAAGTCACATGTTATCACACGCAGTGAGGGAGCCGGGTTGGGGTAGGGGCGTGAGGCAGGAGTTCCCAGGATGCTAGGGCAAAGGACGGTGGCATCAGGAAAAGATTAAGCCCTGGCTGGTGTGGCTCAGTGGGTAGAGCATCAGTTTGGGGACTGAAGGGTCATGGGTTCGATTCTAGTCCAGGGCACATGCCTGGGTTGTGGGCTCGGTCCACAGTGAGGGTGGTGCAGGCGGCAGCCAATCAGTGATTCTCTCTTATCATGGATGTTTCTCTTCTTCTTCTTCTTTCTTTTTTTTTTTTTTAATGTATTTTATTGATTTTACACAGAGAGGAATTGAGAGGGATAGAGAGCTAGAAATGTCGATGAGAGAGAAACATCGACCAGCTGCCTCTTGCACACCTCCTCCTGGGGATGTGCCCGCAACCAAGGTACGTCCCTTGACCGGAATCGAACCCGGGACCTTTCAGTCCGCAGGCCAACGCTCTATCCACTGAGCCACACCGGTTTCGGCTTTCCCTCTTCTCTGAAATAAAAAATAAATAAATAAAATAAAAAACAATATACACACACACACACACACACACACACACACATATAAATTAACTAAATAAAATTGACAATGATAGAAGGAAAGAGACTTTCTCTTTAAAGAAAAAGAAAATGAACCAAGAGGCACTGGGCAGCGTGGTGGCCGTGGCTGGGGCGTGGGCTTTGGGACGGATGGAAAGGCCGAGGGACAGAGGGAGGGCTGCTCGCTCTAAGCCGTGCTTCTGGGTCCACGTCCCGGCCCGTGAGCAGGCCGTGGGGAGGGTGGCCACCGCGTTGGCGAGGGCAGGCCAGAGCTGCCGTCGGCGAGAAGGACCCTGCGCCTCGCCCTTCGCCTGGACCTTAGGGGGCGAGGGCGGTGGGGGTTCAGGACGTCGGCTCCGGCGAGCTCTCGGGTGCCTGCTGCCCAGATTCTAACAGACGCTCCCCTGCCCCCCATATGCCTGTGTCCGGCCTCGCCCCAGACTGCCATGAACACGGGACACGGGACACGTACAGCACGTGGAGATGGCGTGGGGCTGGGCAGCAATGTGAGCCGGCTGGTGCTGAGGGCAGGCGGCCGGGAAGGGAGCAC
This sequence comes from Pipistrellus nathusii, assembly GCA_963693515.1. Classification (NCBI taxonomy): domain Eukaryota; kingdom Metazoa; phylum Chordata; class Mammalia; order Chiroptera; family Vespertilionidae; genus Pipistrellus; species Pipistrellus nathusii. The sequence continues at coordinate 189,678,674 of OY882860.1, read as the reverse complement.
CCAAGATGCCAGGCAGCGGTGCTCCCCAAGGCCCAGCTGGGGACGAGACCCCGGGGCCTCCGGCAGAGGGCGCACCCCCCCCCACCCCCGCAGCGACAGGAAGAGCCGAGGCCTCCCCGAAGGGCGGACGGACGGACGCAGCGCCTCCTCAGAGCCCGGCCCGCCTCTCCGAGGGACGGTGTGAGACCTGGTGCCCAACCTGCCGCCAGGAGGCACCTCACACGGTGTCCCGGCCTGGCGCGCCCGCTGCTGAGCCGGGCACCTCCCGCTGTTGAACGCGCCTCTGACACTCACAGCACAAAGCGGAGCCAGGACAGCCTTCCTGAGGAGAGAGGCCGTGTTCAAAGGCAGACACCACTTTTAAACACCCCCGGGGCTGATGCCATCGCTGACGTGTCCGAGGACACGGCCAGGACACAGCAGAGCGAGCGCCGTCTGCAGGTGTCGCCACGCGTGTTTGAAGTGTGTTTCTGGCTGACTCTTCGGTCCCGTACAGTGCCACCCCGCCATCTCTGAGCCAATCAGAGGGCCGACCGGGCGCCATCACCTCGTCCTTCTCCCGACAGGACTGCCCACGGGCAGCGCGTGGACACGCGGACGCTCCCACAGGACATGGTCTCCGCCGTGGCCCCGGGAGGGACCACGGGAGCTGGTGAGAGCCGCCGGGGCTGCAGGCGCCGTGCGAAGCCGGCCAGACCAAGCTCACGGGCACAGCGGCTCCGACGCCCGCCCTGACCCTCCTAGACCAGGCCCCGGGGACGAGGGGGCTCCTGGGCCTCGGTCCCACGGTCCCACCTGAGGCCCCGGGGACACTGTTCACCCCAGCGACACGGCACGGCCAGCACCCGTTTCCGACCGGCGCAGAGGCGGAGTGAGGGGCCGGGCAGGCACAGCTCTGGCGGCCGAGCCCACACCGGTGGGCAGGAGGCCAGGCCCTGTCCCTTTGCCTTCGAGAAGGTCCACGGAGATGTGGCTCCGGGGCCCGTGTCCGTCTCCCCGCCCCCAGGACGCCGGTCCCAGCCAGCAGCCCTCCGCCCGGCCCTGGCCCCGCGCAACCCCGCCCCCCGCGGGCCCGGGGCGTGGACGGGGCACGGGGACCGAGTTATTAAAAGTGAAAAACCTCCAGGAGCGGGCGAGGGATGCGGGGAGCCCGTGTCTCCTACAGACGCGTAATGAAATTTAAATTGAATCTGGTTTAAAATCATTTACCTTCTGACACGGTGTATCGGTGCACCGAGCGTCAGCGGGCGGCAAACAAGCTCTCCAGCAGATGAGAGATTACGCTGTCTCTTCTGCTCCATGTTAATTTCACATCGGAGGGACCGCCACTCCGCGCGGGGTCAACCCTCAGAGCCTGTGGCTGCCCGGGGCCCGGCCGCCCGGTCCTCCCCTGCACCACCCACTGGGCCTCCCCTCCACCCCGGGTGCTGGGGAGCAGGTGCTGGGGGACCGGGTGCCGGGGGAGCAGGTGCTGGGGAGCGGGTGCTGGGGGAGCGGGTGCTGGGGACTGGGTGCTGGGGAAGCGGGTGCTGGGGGAGTGGGTGCTGGGGACTGGGTGCTGGGGGAGCGGGTGCTGAGGGACCGGTGCTGGGGGAGCAGATGCTGGGGGAGTGGGTGCAGGGGAGCGGGTGCTGAGGGACCGAGTGCCGGGGTAGCGGGTGCCGGGGTAGCGGGTGCTGGGGACTGGGTGCCGGGGTAGTGGGTGCTGGGGAGCTGGTGCTGGGGACCGGGTGCTGGAGGACCAGCCTCGGTCACCACGTCCCTTGGGAGAAGAGCGGGTTTCGCTGTCCTGGCGCCTTCTGGGTGCAGACATGGCCTCCGGGGCAGAGGTGAGGCCAGCTCCGTCTCGAAGTGCCCGCCCTGCACGGGGCGGCGCACGGGGCCGTGGGACCACCATTGTCTTGGGGCCCATGTTCTCATCTTACACAGTCACCCCACGGCTGCGACCCGCTCCCGGCAGGCCCGTGGGGACGTCAGGTCCCGTCGGCAGGATCCACGCCCGGTGTCACTGCCAGACAGTCCCGGGAGGTCGCCGTGGCGATGCGGTCAGTGGTGACCGGGCCGGGCAGCCCCGGGGGTGGTGCCCTGACCACGTCACTCAGCGGCGTGGACCCACGGAGGCCACCAGGAGCCGATGAGAGGCCAGAGGCTGGGACTCCTCCTGCTGTGGTCCCGCCGGTGCAGCCGGCACTGCCCGCCCGGCCCGCCTGGAGCCGCACTCGGACCCGGGCCCTGTGCTGCTGCGGAGAAGCTGGGACTCTGTCCGGCCTCGCAGGGGACCGAGGGGGCCCTGTGCCCGCGAGCGCCCTCAGCTGTGCAGAGGGGACACGGGGCACCCCCCGGGCTGGGAGTCACGGGTTCGGGGGCCACTTCCCACAACCCGGGAGGCGCAGCGCCCATGGCCGCGTGGGGACCTGGGCATCTACCTCGGGCCTCCCCCCGCAGACCAGCGGTGCCCCTGCCTCCCCAGGTCAGAGGACAGGCCCGGGGCGGTCGCCCGGCCTCCCAAACCCCAGTCCCCGTGCCGGGTTCTGTGCCCGCTCCCGCGCCGGCTCTGCGGGCGGAGGGGAGGGGAGCTGACGGAGGCCCCTGGAGCCCGTTCCGCCGCCGGGCGGCCGGTCCGGCCCCGCTGCCCTGGCCGCCGTCCAGAGGGCCGTGGCCTGGCCCCCCGGGGCTGCTGCTGTTTCGTAATCAGCCGCGGACAAAGGGCCTTTCACAGGGCGCCGCGGAGCCGTCACATGGGAGCGCCGGAGACAGAGTGGGCTTTGCCAGCCTTCGCCCCGGAGCCTGCCCGGAGGGCGGGGGAGGGAGGCAGAGGGAGGCGGGGAGGGCCCAGGCCCAGGCCCACGGGCAGCCCGCGGGGCCCGGAGAGCCGGGCCGAGGCCCCGATGTCCGTGTGCCCGGCAGCCACGGTGCCAGCGGGCCATCGGAGGGGGCCGGCACCTCCATCCTCCCCATCAGCCAGGCCTGAGGCTGGCACTGCGCTGGCACCCCAGCGGGAGGCAGGGCAGGGGAGGGCGGTGAGAGCGTGGAGGGGGTGGGTCAGGGGGTGAGAGCTCCTCCCTGGGCCCAGGGTCTCCCCGAGGGTCAGGCGCCGGCAGCCCCGGGCAGCAGGGCCGGCCGGGGCAGAGCCATCATCTTTGCGTGCTCGGGAGAAGGAGGAGCGCACATCTGCGAGCTGTCCAGACTCCAAACTGGACATGCACACGCCCGGACGTGCACACACCTGAACGTGTACACACCAGGATGTCCACACGCCTGGACGTGCACACACCAGGTGTCCACACGCCTGGACATGCACACACCAGGTGTCCACACGCCTGGACGTGCACACACCAGGGTGTCCATACGCCTGGACGTGCAGGCACCGGGTGTCCACGTGCTGGATGTCAGCGTGCCGGTCTCTCTGCCTTCATCCCAAAAGGCTGTGAGGTTGGAGGTCCCAGCGGGGCTCCTGGGAGGGGGGGGGTCCCCAGGGGCAGTGACTGCTCAGGGTCTGGGCTTCCTGTGGGTGAGGAACAGAGGCCCTGACGGGGACCATGGTCATGTGACACCGAGCGTGTGAAACGCATAGGAAATGCCCATTTCAGAGGCCGACTTCCTTCTGTGGCTGCGCCTCCACGCACAGCTCCTGGGAAGCCGCCAGGACAGCCAGACCGAGAGCAGGCGGCCCCCGCCCAACCCCGGGCCTGCCCGCCCCGCCCTCCCCGGCCGGCACAGGGGCCGGGCGCCTCCCCCATCCTCCACGGAGGGCAGGGCACCCGAGGGCCAGCTCCGCCAGAGCCCCAGGCCCCGGACGCCAGGACACCCGAGCTCCGGGCGCAGCGGGCACCAGGGAGAGGCCCTGAGCGGCGGGTCCTGGCAGGAGAGGCGGCCCGCTGGCTGCTGCCGCCCTGGCTGCCCCCTCCCGTGGCAGCGCCACCAGGTGCCGGCCCGGGGCTCGGGCGGGAGAGGGAGCGGAGGAGCGGGCGGACCCGGGAGGGCGGAGGAAAGCGTTAATATGTAGTTAAAAACCCCTAATCGGCGCCAGCATATGCCGCTCCCCCGTTTCGATAAACGTAAACGTGAAGCGTCCCCCGCCCCACGGGCTCCCGCCATCTGCCTAACGGGCCTCCAGAGCAGCCGCGCGGGCGGGCGGGCACGCTGGGCCGATGCAGGGCGGCCACCGCGCCTCCCTCCAAGGTCACCCCTCAGGCGCCGCCCGAGGGCGTGGAGGTGGTGAGGGGGCGGGCACGGGGCAGGCACGGGTGGCAGGCACCAGGCGTGAGGCTAGGGCTGTGGTCGGCAAACTCATCCGTCCGCAGAGCCAAATACCAACAGCACAACGGTGGGACACTCCTCTGGAGAGCCACGTTTTTTAAACTCAAACTCCTTCTAACGCCACTTCTTCAACACAGACTCGCCCAGGCCGCGGTGTTTTGTGAAGAGCCACACTCATGGGACCAAAGAGCCGCAGTTTGCCGACCACGGGGGGGGGGGCTGCTGGGACCCCGCAGGGTGGCCCTGGGCAGGGCAGGGTCTGTGCTCAGACCCCAGGCGGAGGGACAGCACCCACAGGGCTGAGGGAGCCCCGGGGGCCGGGGGGCTGATAGGGAGCAGGCTGACCCTCTTTCAGCCTCTGCGGCTCCCCTGAAAGTGGGGAGGACAGCCCACCTGGCAGGTTTGGGGGGGGGGGACTTGTCGAGGGATCGGCACAGTCCGCCCAGCCCCGGGAACGTCCTGAGACACATCCTGAACGGACAGGGAGCCGCACGCCGAGAGGAGGGTCCCTTGTTGCCGTGGCTGCCAGGAAGCTCAACGGGACAGAGGTGCTGACCGGCCCGGCACACGAGGGCGGCGCTGGGTCCTCCGGGGTCACGGCGAGGCCGGGCCAGCAGGGGGCCGCTCCAGGCCCCGGGATGAGCTGTGGTGCGGGTCCGCCCCCCCCCCCTTTCCGTGGCCTCGGAATCCACAGCTCCGGCTGAGAGGCCCTCCACGGTGTTTTCTGAGCGAAGCGGAGCTGGGCCAGCCCCTCCCGTGGGCCCAGCCAGAACCAGCCGGCAGGACTGGCACGGGCGCCGGGGCTGTGAGGGGCTGTCTCCGCTGCAGTGAGTGACGAGGAGGTGGTAAGGCCCTCACCGCCGGCAGAACCGGACACAGCGGGTCTGAGTCGGGGTCACACAGGGGCAGCCTCGGTCAGCCAGACCAGCACCGGGCGCACTCGCACTCCCGTGGACGTGTGAGCGGCTGATGCACACACAGGGCCTCTCGGCTCCCTCCGCGCGGCTCCGGGCAGACTCCCTGAGGCTCAGGGAGGACCGGGGAGCAGGGCAGAGGCTCTGCCTGGCCAGGAGGCGGGACTCGGAGGTGCCCACCCCCCAGGCACGGGCAGCGCTCCCACCTCGGCCGAGAGGCCGCCCAAACGGACCGCACGCCCCGTCCGCAAGGCGCCCTCCTGGAGTACGGTGGCCGGACGTCCCGCGACGGGACTGTCCTGCCGAAAGCGGGACGTCTGGTCCCCTTACCCTTGAGGTGACCGAGACTTTCCCGGCGACGAGAGGGGGCAGAGCCCTCAGCCCGCAGACGAGGCGAGGGACCCATCTCAGAGCAGAGGAGCACCCACCGCCCCCAGCCGCTGGTACCGGCGAGCCGGCGTGAGGAGCCGGAGCCTGCGGGAAGCAGGGAGAGCGCCTGGGCCCGCTCCGCCCGCCCACCCGCCCTTCATACTGTAATCCCTGCGAGTCCACGCCGCCGGCCCCGTGCCCCGGCTGGCTGCCCAAGGCCAGTGTCCCTGAGCCCCCGCGGCCTCGGCCGGCTCAGCGCGGGGACGCACTCTCCGCCGCCCAGCCGCTCAGGTGCGACGGACGGCCCCGAGCCCGCCGGCTCCCGGGAAGCCCAGGCTCCCGGCTCCGGCCACGCCGGCTCCCGGCTGCCCCGCGTTTGACACGACATCACACATCACAACCTGGGACACGCGTGTCCTCCCGCAGCGTCCGCCAACGGATCCCGTCCGTTCACAGGAGACGGGCAGCTCCGAAGCCACGCCCCTCTAAGGCCACTCCCCCAGGCGGCCCTTACACACGGGTGAGCGTCCTTCCGCGCCCCCAGGTGTGTGCAAACCAGACTGACACTCGGGGAGGACCCGCACCTCCATTTCTCAGGGGACACCCTCTGGCCACGCCCCGGTTACCTTTGCCCCGCCCCCAGCCCTGGGAGCTGACCACACCCACTCAGGGCGTCGGCCCCGCCCCTGCCCCGCCCCCGCGATCAGAGCCAGCCAGGCCGGTGCGGGGCTGGGATCCGTTAATGTTCCAGCCCCGCGGTCGGCAAACTCATCCGCCCACAGAGCCAGATGCCAACAGCTCAACGCTGGGCATTTCTCTGGAGAGCCACACTTTTTAAACTCAAACGTCTTCTGACGCCACTTCTTCGACACAGACTCGCCCAGACCGTGGCGTTTTGTGGAAGAGCCACACTCACGGGGCCAAAGAGCCGCAGGTGGCTTGCGAGCCGCGGTTTGCCGACCACGGGGCTAGTGGACGGAGGCGACCCTGAGGCTGTCTGTCATTTCCTCGCGTGGTTCCCGCCACGGCCGTGAGATCCGCGGCAGGACACGGTTCTGTGTGGATGGGAGTTATTGCTTGCCCCCAGCCCTCCAGAAACCGTATTTATTTAAAACACGTTTTTATTGATGTTAGAGAGGAAGGGCGAGGGAGAGAGAGAAACATCGATGACAAGAGAGTCATTGACCGGCTGCCTCCTGCACGCCCCCTCCTGGAGCCTGACCAGAGCTGAACCCTGCACCCGTCTGTCCACAGGGGGACGCTCTATCCACTGAGCCGCCCAGCTGGGGCTCTCGGGAAGCTTTAGAACACAGCCTTTCCCCCCACGTTCCCAGGCTGGCTGGGGGACGCCTGGCTGCCTGGCCGCCCCACACAGGGGCGTGCAGGCCCCCCGGGAGCACCGCGGCGCCCCTGCGAACGAAATTCCGTGGCCGGTGTCCCCGCCACGGGCCGGAGAGTGAGGCTCCCACCGCATCACATCCCTCGGCGACACCCCAGCCACCGGGTGGAGAGCAAAGAGCACAGTACCTGCAGCCACGGTGCCCGCAGCCACAGTACCTGCAGCCACGGCGCCCGCAGCCACGCCCGGGCCGCCCTGCTCTCCGGTTGTGCCAGGGGGAGGAGGGTGGCCCACACCCCGTTCCCAGCCCCGTGGCAGCGGCCTCGGGGCCGGAGGAGAAAACTTCCCCTTTCTCCCGCGCCCATCGCTGCCCGAGCCGCCCCTGCCCCCCCCCCCCCCCAGCCCGCTGCCCCCGGATGTGCCCGCGGAGGGAGACGGAGTCGCCTCTGAAGGAAAGCCACCGGCCCCTGCCTCCGCCCTCCCCGCTCCTCCCGGCAATTCTTCCCAATCCCAGAAAAATGACAGGGCTGTCTCTATAGCAACCAGCCTAATTGGCGGCGGGCTGCAGGCCTCTCTCCGGCCGGAGGGTGGCGCCTCCCCCCTGGAGCAGGGCCGGAGCCGGCTGGGCTGGAAGAAGGACGGCCTTTCACCGCCAAGAACAGGAAACCAGGCCAGGACCTAATCCGGGCAGGACAGCACCTGGGCGGCGGGATCCTGGAGGAGGATGTGTCCCTGGTTAGCGGATACAGTGTGTCTGCTCTGTAACGCCCGGGCGCCCGCAGCCAGGCCGATGGCAGATAACGGAACCGTTTACCAGCCGGGATGCTAACGCCTGTTCCCCGCCCCGAGGCCGGGGAGGGAGGACGGACCCGCAGGGCCGAGGGCACTGCTCGGCGGCGTCTCGTTGGCCTTTCCCAGTCTTAACACAAGAATAAGAAACGAGAGAGAGAGAGAGAGAGAGAGAGAGAGAGAGTTTCCTCTCCAGGCTGCTGTTCACACCAAGCTGTGAACTCGGCTGGAGCCTTGTTGTGTCTCAGGGAAACGTGTTTGGTGCCCCCGTGCGTGGCGGGGTGTGCGGGCCGTTACAGAGCAGACACACTGCCCGGCCAGGGAGGCGCCACGACGAGGACGGAGCTCCCAGAGGGTGACGCCCGCTGCCCGGTGCCGCTGTCCGCGCATCCCGGTGCCGGTGGGGGACCCACTCCAGCCCCGGAGGCTCCGGAAGGCCGCTGAGCAGGGGGGCGGGGGCTGGCCTCAGGGGTCCTCACCGGAGCCACCCGCAGGCCCCCGTGGCTCTGAGCCCTGGCTCTCGGCGTGGGCCGGACCGTGTGGGTGTCGGGGTGGGTTCTGGGCCGGGTTCCGGGAGGGCTGGAGCGGCAGGTCCCCCAGGCTGAGGGGGCGGAGCAGGGAGCCCCGGCCGGGCTGGGGTGTTTGCTGAGCTGTGTCGCAGCCACGCAGCCGGGGGTCTGCCCTGAACAAGGACCAGCAGCTGCTCCTTCCCGCCAGCGCCAGCTGCCCTCGCCTCCAGGCACGGCCCCAAGGACGCGGCCGCCGCCTGGGCTGCCAGGAACGGAGTCTCTGGCTCTGGATGCTCGGTCCGCCCCCCAAACCTGCTGAGTGCACCCCTCCAGCGATGCCACCCCAAGGACCTCAAACGGCATCTCTCCCCACAGTGAGTTCGCCTGCCTGAGCCCTCTCCCCTGAGCAAGGGACCAGCCGAGCCAGGGCGCCGGCGGGCGGGCGGGCACGAACTCGCTCGAACCCCAGACCGGCTCCTGGCGTTTGGCCTGGGAAGGAGCGTTTTCCCAGGGGCACACTGTGCCCCCCTGGCGTGGCGGTGGCGCCAGGCATTCCCAGTCACAGCCCCAGCGAGGGGGTCTGCTCCGGGACCCTCCCCGAGGTGCCCAGCCACGGCAGGGAGCCCGCGGCCTGGCTGGACCCGGCAGGAGGCCTCCTGCCCTGGACCGTCCCCGGGGTCCGGGGCTGAGGGCTGGTGTCCAGATCCGGAGGCAGGGACCCCCCTGGGCCCCGCAGTCTCCCTGGGGAGGAGGGAGGGGGGGTTCGGGCAGGAAGCGGGGACGCGGGGCTGGGCTGTCAGGTGGCGCCTGGGGATTTTAAACAATTTTTAAAGAATCCACGTCTCCCGACCGCTGCCCGGCTGGTCCAGGACGCTGTCCACCGCGCCCGGCCGCTCCCCGCGGAGACGGGCACCCGGACCCGGGGCCAGGCCGGCCGGTGCCCAGCGGGTGACCCTCCCATCGCCCCCACCCCCACCCCTGCGCCCCGCTGACCCCCGCTTCTCCCGGACGCACCCAGCTTTGGAGAGTGCGGGCTCCCCACCCCATGAGCCCCGGCCCGGACCCAGCCTGAGCCCGAGCCCGCCGCTGGGTCTGACCCCGGGCCGCTGCCGGCGCCGCCCCCGTCCCCCTGCCCCTCCCCCGCGCCCCCGGAGGCAGGGCCCCGTCCCCCCTCCCGTCCCCCCGGAGGCAGGCCCCGTCCCCCCCAGTCCCTCCCGCGCGGCCGCCGCGTCCCCGCTCCCGGACAGGCGGGAGGGCAGCGGCGGGCGGCTCTGCGGCCCGGGCCCGGGGCGCGCCCCCCTGTCCCCCGGAGGCCGGGGTGGGGGGACCCGGGCCGGGTGGGGGGACCCGGGGCGGGGGACCCGGCGGGAGATGGCCCGGGACGGGCGGTACTCACTGCAGAAGGCCACCAGCAGCCCGGCCAGCAGCACCAGCGCCCACAGCGAGGAGGCCAGGCCGGGCAGCGCGGCCGCCTCCCGCCGGGGCCTGCGGGGCCGGGGCGCCATGGGGCCGGCGTCTCAGCGGCCGGGCCTGCCCGCGCCCCCGCGGCCGCCACGTGCGGGCCCCGCGCGCGCCATCCGCCGCCTCCGCCTCCGGGTCCTGCTCCTCCTGCTCCTCCTCCTCCTCCTCCTCCTCCTCCGCCGCCGCCTTCGCCGCCTCCCGGGCCCGGCCCCGGCCCCGCGCTCCCCGGATCCCCGGCTCCGGCTCTGGCTCCGCGACGCTGAGCGGCGGGCTGGGCGCGCGGCTGCCGGTGCGGGGAGCGCGCCCCGTGCGCGTGTCCGGCCGCGAGGGGCGCTGGGGGCGGGGGAGGAGGAGGGGGAGGGGGAGGCGGGGGAGGAGGCGGGAAAGGGGGAGGGGGAGGCAGGAGAGGAGGCAGGGGAGGAGGAGGGGGAGGAGGAGAGAGAGGGGGAGGAGGAGGGGGAGGAGGCAGGGGGGGAGAAGAGGAGGGGGGAGGGGGAGGGGATGGGGGAACATGGTGCTCTGGCCGCGCCTCTGGGTGGCGACAGAGATGCCCGGCTTGCCCCCCATCCCCTCCCCCCCGCCTGGGCACCCCGCAGGGGGCTGGGCCGGACTTGGCTCCTGAGGCTGCCCTCCTGCCCAGGCCCGGCCTGCGAGGCCTGGACCCCAGGTGGCACCTGTGGTGGAGGCGCCTGAGTGACCCTAAGTCCAGGCTGCGGGGCCTTCCCCCGGGGACACCCTGGCGCCTCCCTTAGCTGTGCAGGAGCCCCCAGGCCCGCGGGGAGCACAGGGGGGCGCACAGAGCCCCCGCAGGTGGCACCCAGCAGGGCAGCACCGACGAGGGCCAGGCATCAGCAGTGAAGCCTCTGCTGGGCTTGGCCTCTGAGCGGCCCCTCAGCACCCCCACCAGGCCCGGGCCCCTCACTACCCCTGCCAGGCCTGGGCCCCTCACCACCACCCCTCACCGCCCCCGCCAGGCCCCTCACCGCCCCAGCCAGGCCCCTCACCGCCCCCGCCAGGCCCCTCACCGCCCCCGCCAGGCCCCTCACCGCCCCCGCCAGGCCCGCCGCGGCCCCCGCCAGGCCCAGGCCCCTCACCGCCCCCGCCAGGCCCGCCGCGGCCCCAGGCTGCGGTCCCCGGGCCGCCCTGAGCAGCAGGTCTCTGACAGTAGGACACCCACCGCCTTGCTGACCAGCTCTGCAAACCCGCTCCTCCTCCGGCCCACGGACAGGCCCGGGCAGAGATGGTGGTGTGGTTGGGGCGGTGCCCCCCCTCCTGCCTCTATGGGCCCAGAAGACCCCGGGGAGCCGGGAGCCCCTTCCCAGGAGCCAGAGAGGCCTGAGGATGGACGGTGTCAGGGAGGAGCGAGAACACACACACACACACACACACACACACGGCATACATATGCCATTCACACACATGTGTGCACCCCCACACACCTGTGCGCACATACACATCACACGGCATACATATGCCGCTCATAAATATGTACACACCATGCACATTCATTACACCCCACACATATACATACATACACACACCCTACAAACACACCACACACCCTACACATGCACACACCCTACACACACACACCACACCCCTACATACACACCAGACCCCTATACACTCACCACACATGCTGTGTACACACACAGGCTGCACGCACACACACAGGCTGCACACACACAGACTGCATACACACACAGACTGCATACACACACAGAGACTGCATGCACACACACAGGCTGCACACACACAGGCTGCACACACACACAGACTGCATACACACACAAACTGCATGCACACACACAGGCTGCACACACACAGGCTGCACACACACAGGCTGCATGCACACACACAGGCTGCACACACACAGGCTGCATGCACACACACAGGCTGCACACACAGAGACTGCACACACACACAGGCTGCACACACACACAGGCTGCATGCACACACACAGGCTGCATGCACACACACAGGCTGCATGCATACACACAGGTTGCGTGCACACACACGCACACACATGCACACATATGCATACACACAAGCTGCACACGCACAGAGACCACAGGCTGCATGCATACACACACACACAGGCTTCACACATAGACCACATGCTGCACACACACAGGCTGCACACACACAGGCTGCATGCACACACACACACACAGGCTTCACACATAGACCACATGCTGCACACACACAGGCTGCACACACACAGGCTGCACGCACAGAGACCACATGCTGCACACACACACAGGCTGCACACACAGAGACCACATGCTGCACACACACACAGGCTGCACACACACACACACACATACACACAGGCTGCATGCACACACACAAGCTGCATGCACACACACATACTGGCTGCATGCACACACACAAACTGCATGCACACACACACATGGGCTGCACGCACACAGAGACCACACTCTGCACGCACACCCCTGCAGGCTGGGGCCCCGCCGCAGCACGCTGGCGAGAGGCTGGTTTTTCATAAACGTTCTATTTCTGTCTAATTAAAGCACGCTCCCTCCCGTCACCCTGGCTGGCGGGGACTGCAGGCCCCGGAGAGCCTCGGGGCAGGGCAGGGCCGGGGTGCTGGGCGGGACCCCTGGGCCCAGGGCCTTGCCCTCCGCTTTGATCCCCTTCCATCTGCTGAAGCTCAGGCCTGACACCCCACCCTCCTGCGAGGCTCAGCTCCTCCAGACGCTCTGATCCGCAGACCGCCCCTCGTCCACTTACTGGGCGCCGTGTGGGCAGGAGCAGCACACACACACACACACACACACACACACACATTCATCACATCCCACACATATACATACATACACACACCCTACAAACACACCACACATCCTGCACATGCACACACCCTACACACACACACCACACCCCTATGCACTCACCACACATGCTGTGTACACACACAGGCTGCCTGCACACACACACACACACACAGGCTGCACCCCCTCTGCACCCTCTCTGTGCACCCCCTTCTCTGCGCTCTCCGGTCCGAGAACGAGCGGGGGGGGGGGGATGGGGAGACACAGCCAGTGCGCCCGTGCCCAGTGGTGGGTGGGTGGGATGTGGGGAGTATTTGGCTCCGGGTAAGATTGGGGTGCATGCAGGAAGCTCCCAGGGGAGTGGCTGTCACGTGTTGGTGGGACCCCAGGACACAGGACTGGAATGCTAGCCCCCCACCCCTCGTGCTCCCGCTCCTGCTCACTCTCTTCCCCGGTGCTCTGTCCCCGTGAGTGTGTGCGGGGCCTGCTCCCAGGCCGTCTGCGCTGGCCTTGGGGAGAGGTCGTGGAGGGTCCAGGCAGTGAGCGCTCCAGGCAGAGGGTGGGGGACCCGAGGGGGGGGGGCGGACATGGCGCTCAGGGACGCATTCCGGAGCCCAGACCCCGAGGCCTCGGGCAGCCCCGGAGGGTGAACAAACCTTCAGGGGCCGGACTGGAGGTTGTGCTGGGCCCTCAGGGTGGCGGGGACCACAAGGGCGGGGTTCGAGGCATGGGTGGGCTTGTGGGGTCCAGCAGGAGGGGGGTCCTGGAGGGACAGGAAGAGGGGTCTGGAGGCCACCTAATGGTTCCTGCTGCAGGAGCCGGTGTCAGAGGTCACGGGGGGTAGGGGGTGGGGTTGTAGGGGTAGAGGTAGGGGTTCGGACCCCGGGGACTCAGCAAGGCTCTTGCTGAGACTGGATCCAACCTGCGCGGTCACAGGTGGGCCTGGAGGAGATGTGGGAGCAGCTGAAGGCGGAGCCAGGTGGGCACAGGTGGCCTGGGAGGAGGCAGGAGCAGAGGCTGCTGGGGAGAAGCTGGGTGCTGGCTGCTCACCCCGCGGACTGAGCCTCCTGCAGAGACAGGGAGGGAAAGAGCCGGGCCTCGTACCCTGAACCCAGGAGGGCGCAGAGGAGAGGAGCGGGACCAGGAGCAGGACTGGCCTCCGGACATGGGGCCGGTGGGCAGCAGGGTCTCCTCCCTAAGACCAACCAGGCCGGGCCGAGGTGAGGGCGGCTGATGGCTCGGGAGCCGGGCCGAGAGGGAAGGAAATGGGGGGGGGGGGGTGAGGGGGAGGCGGGGGGAGCAGAGCACTGGGCTCCGTTGCTAGGAGACGGGAAGCCGAGTGGCCACGTGTTGTTGACGGGCTGGTTCTGACATGGGGCCAGGACGACAGACTGGATTCTGCAGCCGTGGACGTGCAGTGCACCCCCTTCTCTGTGCACCCCCTTCTCTGTGCACCTCCTCCCTCCGTGCCCAGGGAGCAGGGGAGGGGCCCGGGTGTCCCCCACCCGACGGCAGGCCTGGCAGCGAGACCTGGCACTCTGAGGGGCTCCAGGGCCCTCGGTGCACCAGGAATGCGGGTGGGGGTGGGGAGGTGGCGCTTGGGGGGCTGGGGGGAGGTCCAGGCCCCTCTGGGCCGGACTCCTAGCTTACCCTCCTCAGGACACAGCGTGCACTGCCCTGCTCGGCCTTCATTTATTTGTTTTTAATGTATTTTATTGGTTTCAGGGGAAGAGAGAGACGGAAACATCAGTGACGGAGAGAATCGTGGATCAGCTGCCCCTGCACCCCTCCTGCTGGGCACGTGCCCTGCCCGGGACCGAGCCCTGACCTCCTGGTTCCTAGGCCGAGGGTTTCTCTGTTTCTCTTTTTCCTTTTCACTTATTTTCATCTTTGTTGTTGGGCCCCCTCCCCGTCGGCTCCCTCCAGCCACCCCACCCTGCTGGTTTTTCTTTTAAACGTTTCAGCAATGAACACGCTTGAGGACCGCTAGCAGGTCGCCTAAGACCATGGGAAACAGGTATTTACATGACGATTCATAACAGCAGCGCAGTCACAGCTGTGAAGCAGCCACGGAAGTGGCTCTGGCTGGCCGCCGCCACGGGAGGAGCTGTGTTAAAGGGCGCGGCGTCGGGAAGGCCGGAGCCCCTGCCCCACTCCTCCTCTCCACTCCAGAGATTTGTAAAAAGAAGTTATAAAGCTAGAATTGTTAGGTCCCAGAAGGACCCGCGAGAGGGCCTCGCTGTGGCGGCCACGTGGATTTCTAAAAACGTGAGGGTTCCCTCACTTCTCGGGTCCCGGGCCGGCCCCTCGCTGTTCGGCCACACGCGTGTCGGCGCTGCCGTGTGCGTGCTCCAGCCACGAGGTCTCGGGGTTGGTGGAAATGGCACTGCGTCGTCCGTGGATCCACGTTTATAACCCTCCCCCTTCCCCCTACCCCCTCCCCCTCCCCTCTCCCCCTTCCCCCGACCTCCCTCCCCCTCCCCCACCCCCTTCCCCCACCCCTCCCCCCTCCCCCCTTTCCCCTACCCCCTTCCCCCTCCTCCACTCTCCTCTGAGTTCCCGCCTTGCCTTCTTTAATTATCATCACCCTGACGGGTGTGAAGTGGTATCCAGGGGATTTTAATCTGCATTTCCCTAATGACTGATGATGTAAGAATCTTTTCATCTGCTCATTTGCATATATGCAAATAGACACTCCCCCGGCACAGTGCCCGCCATTGTTTTACTGAGTTGCCGGTGTTCTCGGTTTCTGGCAGCTCCTGGCATGTTCTGTACTCACGCCGCCCCTCGGACACGGAGTGTCCGCGTGGTCCCAGCGGTGCCCCTGGAAGTGGCTCTCTGAGTCCCGCTCACGAACCCTCTCCCGTGGATCACACCCCGGGGCCGTGGTTAAGAAATGCTGGCCTAGCCCCGTGATCGGCAAACCGCGGCTCGCGAGCCACATGCGGCTCTTTGGCCCCTTGAGGGTGGCTCTTCCACAAAACACCACGGCCTGGGCGAGTCAATTTAGAAGACGTTTAAGTTGGGAAAATGTGGCTCTCAGAAGAAATGTCAGTCGTTGTCCTGTTGGGATCTGGCTCTGTGGACTAAGGAGTTTGCCGACCGTTGGCCCAGCCGGACACCAGGAAGTTTCCAGGAACGACTTCCTCCAGAGCATGTTTCCCAAACTTCTGACGGATGTGCACCTTCTATCATTTCCGTATCGCTGAGTGCCCCTCGTACTCATGAGAACGTAGAATTAGGCGCAGCTGAGCTCGGTGCAGTGCCTATCCCCACCAAACTCCGGTGCCATGCTTACCCCCACCAGACTTCCCGCGCCCCTGGGGGTGCGTGTACCGCACTTCGGGAAACACTGCTCTAGAGGTTTGCCGTGTCGGGTCTTACTTTCCGGTCTGCGGCTGGTTTGGGTTCGTTTCTGTTCGAAGCGAGGGCTGCCGAGACAAGCTAATTTCTTCCCAGAATGGATACTCTGGGGCCCGGGCACCATCTATGTGAAAACGAGCCGCTCTCCCGCCTCTGTCAGAAGCCGGCGGACACCCAGGCCAGCGTGTGCGGGGCTGAGCGTCCACCTCGGAACGGGGAGGTCACGGTCTGAGTGCCGTCAGGGCACAGGCCCGGGGTGTGGGCTCGGTCCCCAGGAGGGGGCGGGCAGGAGGCGGCCGAGCATCCTTGGTGTTTCCAACGCTCCCTCTCTTCCTTTCTCCCTCTGAAATCAACCAGGACGCGTTTTAAAAATTAGTCCACAGTGTCTGTGGCTGTGCCTGGGCTCTCGCCTGTGCAGCCGACCTGCGTGTCCATGTTCAGACCCGCTGTCTCCATGGCGGGGCTTTAGTCTGGAAGAGTGGTGTCAGCCCTCTCCCCTTTTTTCGTTAAGAACGTTTTGACTTTTCTAAATCATTTGTTATTTCCACACGAGTTTTAGAATCAGTTTGTCAGTTTCTCTGAGGAAGCCTGCTGGGTTTTTATTGGAGTTTAATGTGAAGTATAAATTAATTTGGGGGATAATTGTCACTTAACAGTGTTGAGGCTTCTGACCCCTGGTCTCTACCTCTCCACTTGGGTCTTGTTTGATTTCTCTTAGCAATATTTTATAGTTTTCCGGGTACGGGTCTTCCTCGTCATTTGCCATATGTATTCCGTGTTGGTGCAACGTGAAGTGGCACTTTGGGTATTACTTCTAAATGTTTTTATACAGCTCTGATTGTTTGCCCTTAGAATGGAGGATTCCATCGGATTTTCCTGCTGGCCTTGTGTCCCGGGACTTTGATAAACTTAGATACTAGATTGAGTACCGCCTTTGTTGACTCCATCAGATTCCTTATACACAGTCCTAGCACCCATGAATAAATACAGTTGCATTTCTTCCTTCCAAATCCGAATGCTTTTTTCTCCCTTGCCTTATTGCATTGGCCAGCACTTCTAGCACAGGATCCAGAATAAGTGGTGGGAACAGACACCCTGGGCTCATGTCTTATCATAGAAGGAACCTCTCCATCTCTGACCATCATGCCAGGTGAAGGTTCACACAGGAACTGCCCTTCCTGCCTAGCGTTTGAAGGTTTTATATATATATATATACTAGAGGCCCAGTGCATGAAATTCATGCATGGGAGGGGGGTTCCCCCCCAGCCTGCACCCTCTCCAATTCGGGACCCCTTGGGGGATGTCCAACTGCCAAGCACAATCCCTCTCACAATCCTGGGCCACTGGCTCCTAATCGCTCACCTGCCTGCCTGCCTGATCACCCCTAACTGACCCCCCACCCCCAGCCAGTCTGGTCACTCCCAACTGCCCCCCCCCCCAGCCTAGTAGCCCTGCACTGGCCTCCCCAACCCTCCCTCTGGCCTGATCATCTCTTACTGCCCCCCTCAGCCTGGTTGTAGGCAGCCATCTTGTGAAAGCATGAAGGTCAATTTGCATATTACCTCTTTATTCTATAGGACCAGAAATGGATATGGAATTTTCTGAATACTTTTATTTACTGTCTGCTGAGATAATGTTATCACCACCACAACCCTCCCACACACACCAATTATAGCTTCAGCTGTGTGCAATTTCCATCCAGTTCCGAAAACACCGTCATTCCCTTCACATGTCTTCTTTGGCCCATGAATTACTTAGATGTGTGTAATTACTTAGTATTTCGTATCCAAATATGTGGAGGATTTTCCAGAGATTTCCTGTTACTAATTTCTAATTTCATTCCTTTGGCAGTGAACCTGCTTCGCCTGACTTAGATCCTGTAAAGTAACAGGAGACGCGTTAACACCGGAAGGTGGTCTGGGACTTTGGGAGACGTGTGCACGGCTGTTGTTGGGAGGCTCCGTGGACTTGGATGATGCCACTCACAGCACCCGTCCCCTCGTGATCAGCTGCCTGTCCAGGTGGCTGCTGGAGAGTCAGTGCAAGCCCAGGCTCTCGTTGTGGATTTATCTATTTACCAGAGGACGATGCACAAAGATTTGTGCAAGAATAGGCCTTCCTCCCCCTGGCTGTCAGCATCGCCTTCGATCTGGGCCTGGAGCTGCCTTTCTGCCGCCCCCACCCCCCATGCTGCCCAGAGGCCCAGAGCGGCCGGGGCGCTGCAGAACGCCTGATGACACAAGCGTCCCGCCCGCAGCCAGCATATGCAAATTAACCTGCCGGGGTTTTTTTGGGTTCATTTGCATACCAACTCCTGATTGGCTGGAGGGCATCGAGAAGGTATGGTCAATTTGCATATTTCTCTTTTATCAGTGTAGATACTTGCAGTTCTATCCATTTAAAAAATTTCTGTTCATGTCAGAGAGGAAGGGAGGGGGAGAGAGAGAAATAGAAGCAACAACAGTGAGAGGGAATCATGGGTCGGCTGCCTCCTGTCCGCCCCGCACTGGGGCTTCAAGCCCACCACCTGGGCATGTGCCCTGTCTGGGAATTGAACCCTGACTCCTGGTTCGTAGGTGGATGCTCAGCCTCGGAGCCACGCCGGCGGGGCCGATGTCCCTTGTCTGGACGGCCATGATACCTGGGAGGGAGGAGGACGGGCAGGGGCTCCGTAGGGTGTCACAGTGGGGACTTGGCTGGTGTTCTCCTCAGGATGAAATGGGCTGTGGGTCTGGGGAGGAGGTCACAGACGTGAGTTCACATCCTCATCCTGTCCCATCGGGGCTCCTGCTGTCCAGCTGATGGGCCACCGGGGCGTGGGCCACAGGGGCCCGGCTGAGGTGTGTCTGCGGCTCCCCGCCACCCAGCCTCTCCTTCCCCGGCTGCCTGTCCTGCAGGGACGGACGGAGGTCGTGATGCTTGGCCCACGCTGACGGCAGGACCACCCACATCGGAGAGGGGGGAAGGTGCCGATCAGTTAGAACTCTCCCCCGGCCTCCGTCCCCGTCTTTACGGTGTTAACGTAAAAACAGCACTCAGACCTGCAAACACTTTTGCGAGCTTATTTGAGCCAAACTGTCGACGTAGCCGGGAAGCACAGTCTCGGCGGAGTGAGACAATGCTCTGGAGAGTGGCGGGCGTCACCTGTTTCCATAAATTTCCATCCAAAGAGGGGAAGTAAGTGGGTCACAGGAAAGCCGTTGGTGACAGATGAGGGAGGCGGGAGAAAGCCGAGCGGGGAGCCGCTGGGATTGGATGAAAAGTGGCATGACGGACAGCTGCTTCTTCCACGACGGTTAACAGGCAGCTACTCACACAAGGACAGCAACAGGGAGGGGATCTGTGGGGTCTGTGGGGACTGTGAGGTCTGCGGGGTCTGTGGGGTGTGTGGGGTGTGGGATCTGTGGTGTGGGATCTGTGGGGTCTGTGGAGTGTGTGTGGTCTGTGGTATGGGATCTGTGGGGTCTGTGGGGACTGTGGTGTGAGGTCTGTGGGGTCTGTGGACACAGCCGTGTGTCTGAGGGGTGAGGGGGACGGGAAGGGGGATGGGAAAGGAAAGCGACCAGCCGCCCTGACCCCGGGGGCAGACATGTTCACTCAGCTGCACAGACTACGGCTCTGGAGGGTCCTGACGACACCCTGGGACACGTGCCCCTTAGGCGTTCTCACCGGACTCTCTCCCTTCAGACCCCCTGTGGTCACGGCAGGCCGCCCCCAGCCGGTCAGTCAGCACGTGGCCCGTCTTGCCCACCATTGACACGCGTGGCTCCTTTGACACGGGACGTGCCTTGGCACACAGTGGGCTAAATAAAATAGTAACGTCTTCTTCTACCTTTTCTATCACACTACTAGGGGCTCGGTGCACAAAATTCATGCCCATTAACAGGGGATTAGAGGAAACATTTTAATTTTGCTACTTGCCCTTTCTCTAATATAGAAGTGTCAGAGATGAAAGAAAATTAGTAAAACGTATATGAAAATCTCCCTCCTGTCAGAGTCTGGGGTGCACTGCGGGACCCAGAGTCAAGTCCCCACCCACCCACAGCACCTCAAAATGGCACGAGAGCCAGACCCAGCCAGCCCCACCCCAAATGGGTCAGATCCAGACCCAGCCGGCCCCACCCCCATTGGGCGAGACCCAGACCTAGCCGGCCCACCCTTGTCAGGCCCTGCCGGGTGGGGGCACAGCCTCAGGTCCCCTGGCCTGGCGCGGGGCAGGGGGTGAGGCCTCAGGGCCCCCATCAAGCCCCACCATGCAAACCCTGCCTCCACGTGGGCACCGCCATCTTTGTGATGGGGTGACAATTTGCATATCCCCTCTTTATTA
This sequence comes from Pipistrellus nathusii, assembly GCA_963693515.1. NCBI lineage: Eukaryota > Metazoa > Chordata > Mammalia > Chiroptera > Vespertilionidae > Pipistrellus > Pipistrellus nathusii. The sequence goes on along the minus strand of OY882860.1, from coordinate 189,658,548 downwards.
GATAGGATTATATACTCTTGATTATTGTCATTGTACTTAAACATCAAAGAGTAATTTATCCAGATTTAAAACATAATCCTGGGAAATATAACCGAGAAAATGAACCTTCATACAAAGACAAACAAAAGCTTCAGAATGAGCAGGTGCCGGGCGTTCAGAGAGATGATTGAGGTGCGTTCTCATGTGCAATCGGACGCGAAGCAGTGGGGGGTCGGGGGGGGGGGAGGAGGACAGAACGCTGTCAGAGCTCGCTCCGTGAAGAACTGGTTGGAGGTTGTAAACATGAATTAGCAGGCGTCTCCGGTGAAGCTCAGACAGATGCCAGGAGAGCTGGGTGGTGACCTGCTTGATGCCGTCAGCAGGCGAGGGGGGTCCGGAAGGCCGGCCGAGGAAATCGCCGGGAACAGGACACCCAGAGCAGCCGCACAGACACGGGCCACGGCAGGGCCGGCCGAGCCGCGCTGGACGCTCCAGAGCGAGGCCATCGAGGATGCTCCCCGGACGGACACACGTGGGAGGGAGGCGCCCGCACAGACCGGCCCGTGGAGGCGGCAGACACAGCCCGGAGCGAGCGGCGGGAGGAGCGGACAGACGTTCATCGCTGACCTGTGTGAACACGTCCTTATTCCACTTCCTGCTCAGCCACCTCCAGGCAGCTGGGGATGCAGTGTTAACCAGCAACATTTCTAAGCTCACCTGCCCGTTGTGTCTGTGCGTCTCACCGAGGGTATTTTCCCACCGAGTTTTAGAGGGCGCGGAAGGGGGGGGAGAGAGAATGCCCTCCCTCCGGGCAGCAGCTGTCCCCGGGCGGCTGGATGCAGGACAGAGCCGAACAGCAGGTTTGGGAACAGAAGCCAGCTGCTTGGCAGCGTGGGCGTCGAACCCACAGGCGTGTGCCTTCGCTTCGCACTGAGCCCGTGTCGGCCGAACTGTTTCTGTGTGAGGGGAAGTGGGGACCAGGCTGCGAGGGCGGGGTGCCCTCGGGGCGTTGTCTCCAGAAGCCGTAGGTGGTGACAGGAGCCCGGGGAAGCCAGGCTGGGCGGCCCTCTGTGCCCAGACTCTCGGGTCATGGGAACAGCGAGGCTGAGAGACTGGGCGGCCGGGAGATGTGACCTCGCAGGGGAGGCCCGTTAGGTCCCGGACGGGAGCCCACGCGCTGGGCACCTGGCGAGGACCAGGCGGCTCACGGGGAGAGGCCTGAACCCGGCACCGCAGGCTGGGGGCGGGCAGGTGTGCCCGAGCGGGCGGTGGTGCCAGGAAAGCGCGTCCGGACCCCCTTTCCCCGCAGAAACCAGTTCCAGCCGGCGACAGCGTCGTGTGAGAGCGAGGTGCTGCAGGAGGCTCGGGAACGCGCACAACGTCAAGTCCACACGTCCCGGAACAGGGGCTTGTGGCCCGGCCGGCGGCGCAATGGTTAGCGTCGACCTATGAACCAGGGCACAGGCCCGGGCTGTGGGCTGGATCCCCAGTCGGGGGCGTGCAGAAGGCAGCTGGTCAGTAATTCTCTCTCATCTCTGATGTTTCTGTCCCTCTCCCTCTCCCTTCCTCTCTGACATCAATAAAAACATATTTTTTTTAAAAAGACAGAACAGGGACCCGTGTCCCAGATGCCGGTGGCTCCTCGCCCCGGGCTTGCCCGTCAGAAAGCCGGCGGTCCCCACATAAACCGGATTAAAAATATAAGGGGCCGTGAGTGATAGCCACGCGGGGGGATTAGTTTTCTGAGAAGCGGAGGAAGATTTCCCAGACGGATCGATCATGTGTTTTTAAAAGGCAGGCGCCCTCCAGCCGCTGCCTGCGGGTCCGCCCTCCCGGTTCCCGTCACCACGGCGGTCACACGCCTCTGTGCGCGGCCGGATAGGGAGGGCGAAGGCGGTGTGTGAGAGAAGGCGGGCGGCACAGGACGGAGGGACCAGGCAGTGCCATCGGCGAGGGCGAGGGCCAGCCTCCCCGACACTCCCTCTGGGGGCCCCTGGGCAGTGTCTGGCGGAGCCCACTCCGCCCTCTGTGTGGGGCTGTGTGGTTCCAGCATCGACCCACAGACACGGGGCCTGGGTCCACGGGGAGGTGCCCCGAGACCCCCCACGGCCGCCCGAGGCTGCCGCTGCGAAGTCGGACAATCAGGGGGTCTGGGCCGCTGTCACGACGGGAGCCGGCTCCGCAGGGACGGGGCTGAGTCCCATGAGCATGTCCTCCAGTCCCGCCGGCAGCAGGGAGGGCACGGGTCACCCTCAGGCATCTGCTCTGCCCCCCACAAGCCAGAGGGGACACCAGGACTTGGGGGGACCATCGCATCTTGCTTCTGGCTTTGAGGTTTGGAAACTCAGCAGACCGCTCCCTCGCCTGCCTGTGCCATGGTGCCGCCGGGAGTCGTTAGAGGTTAAAAACAGGCTTATTGTGTCCAGCCCGTGTGGCTCAGTGGTTAGCGTTGACCTGTGAACCAGGAGGTTAGGGTTCAATTCCCAGTCGGGGCACATGCCAGGGTTGGGGGCTCCATCCCCACTGGGGGGCGTGCAGGAGGCAGCCGACCGATGGTTCTCTTTCATCCTGGATGTTTCTCTCTCCCTCCTTTCCGCTCTGACATCAGTAACAGTAACAACTTTCAAAAACCGGCTTCTCCAGGACCGCTCCAGCCGGCCACGGGGCTGAGCACGGCTCTTCCCTCCTGACCCTTGTCTTTCGTTTGAAACACTTTAATGAGCTACGGCGCTTTTGTATAAAACCCTCACGTGGCCTCCGGCTCTTCCTCTGGACCCCATGCTGCCTCTGGCCTGGGAGGTCGGGGTCTTGTTGGCACAGAGTGGCGGGAGGGGGCGCAGGGGTCCTTTGGGTGCTGCCTCTGACCCTGGCCTCGCGCTGGGGGTACTGAGCTGGGCTCCTGCTTGGCTGGACACCCCGGGACACGGACACGGCCCCGACCCCATGGGGAGCGGCCTGGCTCGCAGTCGGAGGGCAGGAGGGAGATAGATGTGGATTTCATTGCTGCCTTAGATCCCCATATCTCCAATAAAGCACGGCGATAAAATCAAACGCGCGGCCTGCTCAGAGGATGATCAATGGCGACAAGCAGCGCGTGTTCCCGGAACAAGACGCGGGAGACGCGGGCCCATCCATCCCCGGGCGCTCCGAGGCCGGAGCCCCAGCCCTCCTGTCCCGGCCAAGCCCTGTGGGCCTCCTCCCGCCACCCACTTCCACACGCTCACTCCCACCCAGCCTCACCCAGGACACGCTCCGGGCAGGCCCCGGGGCTGCTGGGCTGGCGCCAAGGCCAGGGAGAGGGCCCCTGCTCCTCTCCTGGCTCATGTTCTGTTCCCACCTCACAGCTGCTCTTCCAGGTCCTTCCAGGCCCCGGCGGCCACGTCTGCACCGGCCTCCCTCCCAGGCAAACCGTGTTTCCCGAGGGTCTTAGGCGAGCCTGCTTGTGGTTCGCAGGTCGCGGCCCGCAGGTCGGGAACCGCTGCTGGGGAGCCCAAGACCGTCGGAAAACACAGATATTCACATGACGATTCATAACAGCAGCAAAATCACAGCTCGGAAGTAGCAGCGAAGATGATGTCATGGCTGGGGTCACCGCCACAGGCGGGGCTGTTCTAAAGGGTCAGCATCAGGGAGGCTGGGAGCCACTGCTGTAGCGCAGGTGCTGAAATCCTCTCAACCAATAGGACGGAGGTTTCCCCCAGCCAATCAGAGCTGCCCAGCGATAGCCAAAGTGCCTTTGGGGCCAATCCAATGGCCAGGGTTTGGAGCCCTCGTTTGCATGAGGGCCAACCAGTCAGGGACCAGGGACAGGGACTTCTGACCATATAAGCCAGCTCCCCGGAAGCTTGGCAGGGTCCAGACCAGTCCCCCCGGACCTGGCCAGACAGGGCCCCGGCTGCTGAGGCTCCTCTCCCCTGCCAGGGCCGCTGAGGCCGATGTCAGCGTGTCTACAAATGCCCGCTCGGCAGCCCCGGCCCTCTCTGCACTAACAGCCCCAGCCGGCCCGGGGCACACAGCTGCCACCTCCGTGACAGATCCGGGCCGTTCTCTGCAGGTCTGACGCAAAAACGTCACACTGTTCTGATGGAAGGCGCTATTTATTCTTCGTCTTAAAAATAGCCACTATTAGTCTGCCTGCTCCGTGCAGATCACATGGCTGTGCCGGGTTCCCGGAGCACGCACGGAGCCCCGGGCCAGATGTTAATGTGACACGGACACGGACGGGCACTACACGGCACAGAAAGGCCTGATCCTTGCTGGCCAGGCCGGTGACCATCGGCCTGGAGAGCCGAGAGGGTGGCACGGGCACACGTCACCCCCACAGGAGCCTGGGGCACAGTGAGAGTGCAGGCGGATTCTCAGAACGTTTGTTTTTCGGGAAAACCTACTTTCAAGCAGAAGCAGAGGGCAAACCGCACTCACAATAAGGAAAGAGCGTCCCCCCAAGGACACGTCCCGCCAGCGGGGCCCCGCAGCCACGGTGCCGTGGAGGCGGCAGCCCGCCGTGTCCGGGGGCGGGTGCCACGTCTGTCAGACGCTCCTGTAGTGGGCGTTTGCCGTGGGAGGAGCCCTGCGGGTGAGGGGGCTGAGCCTGGGGTCCCCGAGGACACCCCATGCGTTTCTAGTGAGTTCTTTGAAGTCCACGGATCTCTCCTTTTCCCTGGAAAAACGGTCCACGCACCGTCTGCCTCTCCCCGCCTGGCTCCTCGGGTGGGGACGTCCTGTGAGCACCGTCCTGCGACCTGAGGACGGACTCCATGGCCGCGGCGCCAACATCACGAAGACATTGGAGAGTCACTTTCTTCTCTGTGTGTGCATGCACGCACATGTGTGTACATGTGTGCACACACGTGTGCAATGTGCATATGTACATGTGCTGTGTGTGCGTGAGCGGGTGAGCATCCTTCACTTGGCTGCTCACCGCAGCGAGATATCCTTCCTCCTCTCCGGAGGCCCGGGATTTGCAGAGCAGCCCGGCACCGGCTCTGCCGCCTCCGGAGACCGGGCGGACCGTTAACACACTCGGGAGCCGGAGGCCGAGCCGCAGAGTTAATTCCTGTTTCCAGGCTGTGAATTATTCAGGGACCTCGGCCAGTCAATTAACCTCCCCGCCTCGCTCTCCTCCGGAGCGCACCGCCCGCCGCCGCCGCCGCCGCCGCTGCTCCCTCCGCGGCCGGTGGCGCGGGTCCCGGGACGTGAGCGGGGGAGGTGGGCGCAGGCTGAGGGGGGTCCTCAGGGGAGGACGGCGGCCACCTCCGGGGACAAGAGAGGTGCCCAGTGGTCACACATTCCAGCAAACCCCGGACTTAAATCCGAGGGTAATCTGTGCGTCTGCAGAGGGGAGGGGTGCAGGGTGCGCAGTGCTCATTTCCAGGTGCGGGGTGCAGAGTGTGTGGTATGAGGTGCGGGGTACCTGGTGCCTGGTGCCCGGTGTGCGGTTCAGGGTTTGGGGTGCAGGGTGTGTGGTATGAGGTGCGGGGTGTAGGGTGTGGGGTGCAGGGTGTGTGGTATGAGGTGCGGGGTGTGGGGTGTGGGGTGCAGGGTGTGTGGTATGAGGTGCGGGGTGTGTGATATGAGGTGTGGGGTGCGGGGTGCAGGGTGTGTGGTATGAGGTGCAGGGTGCCAGGTGCGGGGTGTGGGGTGAACCCTCAGCAGGTTCCTCCTGGGCCTGGGCCAGGATGCAGCCCTCTGCGCCCGCACTGCCTCGCCAGCCGCTGGCGGGAGTCCGGGGCAGACGGTTAATCCTGAGGGTAATCGGATTCGGGCTCATTATGTGGCGCAGGCCGGGATCTGGCCCCGGTAATTGTGAAATCGTGTTTACACCGCGTAATGCAATGAGCGGCACCTAGCCCCGCCGCTGGGAGGGGAGGATGTGGCACATCCGGCCGATTGGTGTAGGGCGGGGTGTGTGTGTGTGTGTGTGTGTGTGCGCGCGCGTCTGTCCGCGCTGATTAGGGGCGAGGCTGGCGGGAGGATGGCTCTGTCCTCCCCCACCTCCTGCCGGAGAGACTTGGGGTCCGGGGTCTCGGGGTGGGGGGAGGGGCTGCAGGTGAGGGCTCCCCAGGCCCCTCCCGCTCCGGGCCAGAAGCACCAAATATCGATGGAGCCCAATGCCGCCCTTTCACCCCCGAAGGGCACAGCAGCCCGGGGGGTGGAGGCAAGGCTGGGCTCCTCACGGGCAGCGAGACACACACATGCCCACAGGGACAGGGTGCCAGGGCAGTGGCCAGCCCCACACGGCCTGGTCCCCGAGTCCTCCTGGTGCCACCCAGGCCTCCTCTCCGTCTCAGCCCCGCCCCACCCGCCCTCACACCGGGCAGCAGTGCCCCATTCGAGGCCACGCACCCCCCTGCCACACACACACACACACACACACACACACACGATCACAAGCCAAAGGCAGTCTGGATTCTTGTTTTCTTTATTTAATGTCTCTTTACTGGCAGCCCTGCCCATGAATCTGTGTGCCAGCAGGTCGCTGCCCCGTCCTGTAGCTCCCCCTGTGCCCCCCCCCCCCCCATAGCTGCTGCCCTGCCCCCTCCGGAAGCTGTCCCGCCCTCTCGGGGTCGCTGCCCATCCTCCTGCAGATCCGAGATCCGGTCGTCACACGGTGGGTCATTATGCCTCATGGCGTAACGGATAAGTAGCATATTCCTCTTATTAGATGGGATTGATGTCAGAGGGGGGGAGAGATCGGAACTTTGATGCTGAGAGAGAATCACCCATCAGCTGCCTCCTGCACGCCCCCCACTGGGGACTGAGCCTGCAGCCCGGGCTGGGCGTGTGCTCGGACTGGGGATCAAACCCCGACCTCCTGGTCCACAGTCGAGATCTAACCCCTGAGCCACACCAGCCGCGCTGCCGCTGGTACTGAAGCTGCTTCCTCCTTCCCCGCTTTTTCAACGGAAAAGACGCGGATGGAGAAGGAAGTCGGGCCCAGAGCTCGCTGCTGATCAGCGGAAAGTTCAAAAATAGATGAATACCCGCCCCGGAACGTAGGATTAGTGACCATTGTCACCGCGGAGGCTGCCAGCGCGCTGATTGCGGCTCCCGAGCCAGTGACAGTTCCAATTGCCGCGCCGGGTCCACGGCCCGAAACAGCCGCGGAGCCAGGAATAACGGGGCGGGGCGGAGCCGTCACGCCCGCCGCGCCGCCCGCCGGGCCTCCGCCCCTCCGGGGTCCGTCCAGCCCCTGCACCCCGTCTGGGGCGACCCCCATTTCCACACCCCCAGCCGGCCTCCGGGATGGCACGGGGCTCGCCGATCCGGGCTCCACGTGATCGGAGCCGATGGCTCCTCCGGGCTCAGGGTCCGAGCCGGCCGCCCAGCGCCGGAGCTCGTACCGCCTCCGCCTCTGGGTCGGGGCCCTGTTCCGTCCACGTTCCGCCCGGGTCGCCACCGCGTCTGGCTGTGCCCGGCAGGCGCTGGGCGGGCTCCGCACAGGCCCCTCCGTCCTCCTCGCCCCCGCGGCTGCCCTGGGCCGGGACCTCAGGTGGCCTGTGGAGCTGAGCATTGTGGGAGCTGAGCCCCAAGGGAGCTGAGCATTCTGGGAGCTGAGCCCGTGGGAGCTGAGCCTGTGGAGCTGAGCATTGTGGGAGCTGAGCCCGTGGGAGCTGAGCATTCTGGGAGCTGAGCCCGTGGGAGCTGAGCCCGTGGGAGCTGAGCCTGTGGAGCTGAGCATTGTGGGAGCTGAGCCCCGTGGGAGCTGAGCATTGTGGGAGCTGAGCATTGTGGGAGCTGAGCCCCAAGGGAGCTGAGCATTCTGAGAGTTAAGCCTGTGAGAGCTGAGCATTGTGGGAGCTGAGCCCCGTGGGAGCTGAGCCCCGTGGGAGCTGAGCCCCGTGGAAGCTGAGCATTCTGGGAGTTGAGCCTGTGAGAGCTGAGCATTGTGGGAGCTGAGCCCCGTTGGAGCTGAGCCTGTGGGAGCTGAGCCTTGTGGGAGCTGAGCATTGTGGGGGCTGAGCCTTGTGGGAGCTGAGCATTGTGGGAGCTGAGCCCCAAGGGAGCTGAGCCCCAAGGGAGCTGAGCATTCTGGGAGTTAAGCCTGTGAGAGCTGAGCATTGTGGGAGCTGAGCCCCGTGGAAGCTGAGAGTTGAGCCTGTGAGAGCTGAGCATTGTGGGAGCTGAGCCCCGTGGGAGCTGAGCCTGTGAGAGCTGAGCATTGTGGGAGCTGAGCCCCGTGGGAGCTGAGGATTGTGGGAGCTGAGCCTGTGGGAGCTGAGCATTGTGGGAGCTGAGGATTGTGGAATCTGAGCCTTGTGGGCACTGACCATTGTGGGCACTGACCATTGTTGGGGCCGAGCCCCGTGGGCAGCACGCCCTGCCTGGCCCTCTCCCTCCCCCCCCGAGTCCTCCCCGCCACAGCCACTGGCCCCACCTGTGGACTGTGGTGTCTGCCGGGGAGCCTCGGGGTTCCGTGGGGAGCCTCGGGGTCCCTCGGGACCGGGAGGCCGGTTAGGGACAGACAGACACAGCTCTGTCCCCGGAGGAGTCCGCCCGCCGTGCCTGCCCCCTCGGTCCCGCCCCACCACCGGGAGCAGAGTGGGCAGCGGTGCCGGTGCTGTGACCGGTCACCTGCCGGTTCACGCACTCCTCCTCGGACCCTTAACACGCTCCGCACGCCGGGGCTCAGGGGCTGGGCGTCAGCCGTGAGCCAGGAGGTCAGGGTTCGATTCCCTGTCAGGGCACAGGCTGGGGTTGTGGGCTCCATCCCCAGTGGGGGGCGTGCAGGAGGCAGCCGATCCGTGGTGCTCTCTCATCGTGGATGTCTCCCCCCCCCCCCTTCCTCCCTCTCTGAAATCAATAAAGACGCACATTATTAAAGTAATAAATAAATAATGCGTAATAAAGTGCTGCCGCAGGGAGACAGTGCCTCCCATAGCGCCGTCCCCTGAGTCAGAGCGGCGGGCCCCGGAGGCCCTGGCCGAGCCCGGGGAGGACGGCACACGGGCACCCAGGACCGGCCCGCCCAGAGGGGCCCAGCGCTGGGTCCGTGCAGGACACATGCCATCCGGGGCAGCGGCTGCGTGGAGTCCGGGGCGCGGCGGCCACGGGAGGCGTGGCACTCGTTTTGGGGTGAAGAGAAGGAGGGGGAGAGTGGAGGGGGGCGCTGGTGGCCCACAGCCCGGGGCCCATCCCTGTGTCCCGCCTCTGACCGTGGTGCTGAGCCAGGCGCGGCCACTCAGACCCTCCTGCCCGGTCACTGCTCCTCCTGGTCTGCCCCAGGTCACCAGGTCACAAGGTCACGGCCCCGCGCACAGGGGTGGTGGAGGGAGAGGGGCCGCGGTGGGAGCTTGGTGGGCTGCCCACCCCCGCGGGGGACTGTCTGGGTGCTGGCCCTGGGACCCAGAACCTGACTGTGGGTGCAGAAAGGTCTGTTTATTTTTATTCTTTCTATTTTAAAATCTGATATTTTACGCTCCAATGGTTTGGGTTTTTTTCCACATTAAACGTTTTTGGTGTTGCGTCTGTCCACCCACTTGCCCGCTCCAGTCTCCCTGGTGCTCCCCACCCTCTCCCCCCTCCCCGGTGCTCCCCGCCCTCTGCCTCCGCCCCCCCCCCGTGTTCCCCGCCCTCTGCCCCCTCCCCGGAGTTCCTCTCCAGCTCCCGCTCAGAGGCAGGCCCCCTCCCCGGTGCTCCCCGCCCTCTGCCTCCCTCCCCGGTGCTCCCCGCCCTCTCCCCCCTCCCCGGAGTTCCCCTCCTGCTCCCGCTCAGAGGCAGGCCCCCCAGGCTCTGGGGAGGGGGCCGCGCTGACACCCCCTTTGCTCTGGTGTCGGGAGCCTTTATGTAGTTTTGGGTGAAATTAGCTGAGAACCAAGCTCGGCGTGCGGCAGCCATCCTGAGGGGAGAGCAGGTTACCCCTGTGAGCGCTGCCCCATTGAGGATCGGATCTGGTCCGAGTGCCCCTCCCCAGACCCGGGAGAGGGCCCTCGTCCCCCGTGTCCTCAGCCCCGGGGACCTGTGTGACCGGTGAACACGTGTGTGTGTTTGTGGGGGGGTACCAGTGCGTGCACACAGGCATGCTGTGAGTGTGCTGCACATCAGTGTGTAAGCATGTAGGTGTGAACGTGTGATGCACGTGGGGGTGGGGACCTGATGTGGTGGAAACCGCGACCCAGACCAGGGACGCCAGCGTCGGGAGCTTCGTGCTGCCTTTCCCCGCGGCTGGCGTGCTGAGGCGGGAAAGATGGCGCCGTGTTAAACAGGTGACAGGCGGCGGAGGGGCTACGCCCTGGGCTCACAGACCAGCGGTCACTCCGAGGAGCGGGAGAGCCAGTCTACACCGTGGCCGGACCCGTGGCCGGCCTCCTCCTCTCAGGGGGGACGCCGGCTGCTGGGGCGCCTTCCGGACGGGGCTCCGGCCGAGCTGAGGGTGTGGGGCCAGGAGGACCGCAGCCCTGGTCGGGGTCGGCGAGTGGGCGGAGCCAGCACAGGCCAGGCTCCCTGCCAGTCTCTGCCCTGGCCCTCTGCTGCCCCCCCCCTGTCCCGCCCTGAGGGCCGCTGTGCAGGGGTTCAGAGGCCCAGGAACTGGGGCCCCGGGCAGGGGAGGGGCACGTCCTGTCTCAGAGGGGCGGCATCTTCAGGGGGCGCACCTCCCCTGGCCTGTGCCCTCCTGCTGGGCCCGAGTCCCCCTCTGCCCGCCTCCCTGCCTCCCCTGCCCTCCCCTGGCCCAGCTCCTCACCCTCTTCTGCCCTCTGCCCCTCTGCCCCCCCCGCCCCGCCCCCATCTCGGCCCTCACGGCCCCTCCCGGCCTGTGAGGCCGGGTCCGCGGAGCCTCGGTCCCTCCGGGGCCCAGGCCCCGCCTGCCGCGTGTCACGCGAGGGCTATTTCTGCGACGCACATCTGCACACACATCTGCTCATTTTCTCTGTTTGTTTACCCACAGCCGAACCACATTAGCAACTGTTTCCACCGCAGCGCGCAGATCCGGAGGGAAGAGACACACAGAGCTGCCGGGGGGGCCGTGTCCTGCCTCCCCTCGGAGGACACGGCCCTGGGAGCAGCCCACAGCCCCGAGGCCGCTGTGTGCAGGACAGCGCCCCCAGGAGCCCGAGGAGGAGCCCTGAGCGGGCAGCCCCACCCCCAATCAGGCTCTGACCTTCACTGTCCCGGCCCGTGTGGGCTCTTTGCCCCGTCACCTGCCCGACACATTCACCTGGGCTCCTGCAGGGGGCGCTGCTGACGCTCACACTTTGCATCTTGGGCCAGAGCCCTCCGTGAGCTGAGGACGCTCCGGCTGCCTCCGTGGCCATCGGAGGAGGCTCTGCCCTGTGTTGAGGCACACACAGACACACACAGACACACATGCACACATATATACACACACATACAGACACACACACACATACACACACATACAGACACACACAGATACACACATATACACACATACAGACACACACAGAGACACACACACACATATATATACACACACAGACACACACACATATATACACACACATACAGACACACACAGAGACACACACACACATATACACACATACAGCACACACAGAGACACACACATATACACACACATACACACACAGAGACACACACATATATACACACATACAGACACACACAGACACACATGCACACATATATACACACACATACAGACACACACATACACACACATATATATACACACACATACAGACACACAGATACAATCGCTTCTCGGCCTTTTGGCTAAGATCAAGTGCAGACACACAGATACACACACATATACACACACACACACAGATACACAGACACACACATATAAACACACATACAGACACACAGATACACACACATACAGACACACACAGAGACACACACACGCACACATATACACACAGAGACACACACATATATATACACACACATACAGACACACATACACACATACAGGCACACACAGATACACAGACACACACATATACACACACATACAGACACACAGAGATACATACATACAGACACACATACACACATACAGGCACACACAGATACACAGACACACACATATACACACATACAGACACACAGAGATACACACATACAGACACACACACATACACACACACAGACACACAGACACACACACACACACACACACACACACACACACACGGCCCAGGGCCTGGCCGGCACCAAGGGGCCTGGGTGGCTTCCGGCTCCTCCCAAAGCCACACGCACAGCCACAGGGACAGGAGCCATCGGCCCGGGCCCCGTGCCCTCGGCCAGCTCCCGGGAGGCAGGGGCGGTCGGAGGGGGCAGGTGGCGCCTGGTCCCGTCCACCTGCCTCTCGCCCGCACCCTGTCCTTCCTGTGATGCTGTTCTCTCTCCTCCCCTCCACCTGCACGTGCTTCCTTTGCAAACCCTGATGCCTTCGTCCGGGTTTTATGGAAACTCAGCACAGGCCTCCTGTGTTCGTGTCATTTCCCTGAGCAAATTGCCACCCGAACGATAATTTCCATCCCGCGCAGCCTCTCGCTAAGTGTCTGTTATTTGCTGACGGAGGATTTTTCATGCAAACGACCCACTTCTCCAACTGCTCCCTGTGTTCTGCTTCCTCAGCCTGGCTGCCTGCTGGGCGGGATGGGCAGCCCCGAGGCCCTGGGGGCGGGGCCAGCTCCCTGCCCAGGAGCCGGGCGGTCACCGTGGCCGTCCAGGTTCCCCCTCAGGGAATGTCCCCTCACCCAGAGGACAGTGTGTGAAGGGGAAAAGAGAATGAGCTGTGGCAGCGTTTCCAGGTCAGCGATGCCGACCCTCTCCTCCCAGGTGTCCACGGAGGCCGCGCACCCGTCACCGCTGCCTCAGCCCAGATTTCCCCGCAGCCTCACCAGGCGGCACCACAGGTTACCAATGCCCGGCCTCCTCTGGCTGGTGCTGGGGCTGGGCTGGGGCTGGGGATAGGGGGCTGGGGCTGGAGCTGGGGCTGGAGCAGGCTTCGGGGGCTCAGGGCAGGCTTTGGGGTGGGATGCAGCTCCATCCCGGCCCGGCTCCCGTGTCCTCGTTGTCCTCAGATCGGAGCCCCGGGCTGGGGCTGGCGCCCGCACGCCCAGGACACACGGCACGTCAGTGCTGCCAGCCTGCAGCCGCGCTGTTTGTCACTTTAATATTCGCCGCAAACAGCCTGCATCTCTGTCAACAGCCATTACGCGGCCTCATATTGTGTTTCCTTTTCCATAAATCCCGCTCATTACCCGCCTGACGGATCGGGGCCGCGCCTCCCGCCTGGCTGGGGCTCCAGCCGCTCCGGCTCCGCAGAGCCATGGGGGCGGGGGCGGGGGCCGGGAGGGGGGACCGAGAGGCTCTGTCCCTGAAGCTCAGCCGCTCCCGGGCAGTGGGCGAGAGGCGGGGCAGGGGCGGGGCTGGGAATGGAGGTGCTGTCTTGGGTGCCCCCTCCCGCCTCACTACTGCCCCGGCCAGGCCCCGGGCTCTCCCTGTGGCCACCTGTTCCTCCCATCTCCGTGGATAGCGGGTGGGGACCCCGTCCCCCCTCCTTGGGCCGGCCTAGGCCTGGAGGTAACGGGGGGGCGGGCAGTCACCTCCCCCAGGAGCCTGGGCAGCCTTGGGCGGGGCCTCACGGGCTTGCTGACCCCCCGGTGCAGGGAGCCCCCCTGGGAGGCAGGCCGGGGTCACGGCTCCAGGTCGTGGCTCCACGTGGGCTCTGTCCGTGGGACCCGCTGACCACAGGGGCCGGCGCTGACCACCTCGGACAGAAGCCTCCTCATTCCCCTCGGACGGGCGCTGGGCCCGGGCAGCCTCGCCCTCGGGGACCTGGCTCAGAGCGGAGGCTGCAGCCTGCTCTCCGGTGACGCGGGGATGGACGGCTTCGGGCTGCGCCGGGCGGCAGACACTTGTCCGTTCACCGCTCTGCCGTGCTGGGGCTCAGGGCCGTGGGGCCTCTGACCGCCCGGGTGCCGGGTGTTGGGGTCACAGCGCCCCCTGCCCGGGACCCTCCGAAGGCCTCTCATCCCCCACGGGGAATCGGCTCGCGGGCTAGCCGTTTCTTCTCGCACAGGACGCGCCCCGACGGACTCTCGGCTAACGCGCAGCCCACACACGGTGCCTCAGAGAGCACTCACTGCGGGTTTGCTCGGTTACAGATGGTCTGGGTTTGTGAGAGCGGAACTCAGTGAGTGCAAGTCCACACAGCTCCTCAGCGAGGCCCAGCTCGCCCGGCTCCTGACACGGGAGCGCGGCGGCCGCCCAGGGTCCCGAACCCGGAACCAGCCCGCCGTGGCCGTCACAGACCCCGGGCCTGGGCGGGGCACAGCCTGCCTGAATGGTTTTTAAAAATTAGGTTGTAAGCTTCTCTTTTTTAACAATATGTTTTTATCCGTTTCAGAGAGGAAGGGAGAGGGAGAGAGCTAGAAGCATCCATGAGGAGAGAGAATCATAGATCGCTGCCTCCTGCACGCCCCTCACTGGGGATGGAGCTCATAAACCGCGCATGTGCCCTGACAGGGGATCGAACCCCGGACCCTTCAGTCCGCAGGCGGGCGCTCTATCCACTGAGCTCCCGGGCCAGGACTCCCTTCCTTTTCCAGTGACCTCCTCCTGGCACACACCTGGGAGAACCTACCCAGTGTCCTGTTTCAGGGACCTGGGGGTCCCCCGGGGCCAGGCCCCAGGACCCTTCCCGCCCCTCCCGCTGCCCTTCCAGAGCTGGGGCACACCCCACCCCACCCCACCGCACCCCACCTCACTGCACCCCAACCCCCCCCCCCACCTTCCCACACCCCGGGCCTTCGCACCGGCGGCCTGTCTGCACCCCCAGCCGCCTGTGTAGGCTCAGGCACGGCCTTCTCCTGGGGGACATGAGTTGTCCTGTCGAACACGGCGCCCCTGACCGCCATGCTGCCCCCTTTTCCCGGCGGAGTGTCCCGGCTTATCCCCTGTCCCCGCGCTGCCTCGCCCACAGGCCCAGCTGGCGGGGAGGCCAGGAGGAGGGCGAGGAGAGGGAAATGCACCGGGTCCAGGGCGCTGCCCGGAGCCCGGAGCCTGGAGCCCGGAGGCCGGGCGGTGCTGGGAGAGGCTTCCGGAGGCCTGGGCCCCGCGTGGGGAGACCCAGCTCCGGGGTCGTAAATCGGGCCTCACGGCGGCGTTTCTGAACATGCACGAAGGAGAAACGGCTCCCCCAGGACGGCCGTGCGGAGCGATGGAGGCTCCAGGCCCGAGAGGGAGGCAGCGGCCGCCATCCATCCCGCCCACGCTGGCTCCTAAATCACCGCGCCAGCCCCGAGGGCATGGCGCCCCCGTGCTGCCCAACAAAATGCAAAATATGTGATAATCATCGTCCCAGCCCGCCGGGGCCACTCGATCTAAGCAGCTATTTCAGAGGTGGTGTTTCCAGGCAGAGCTACAGACAGGGCCTGGGCCCCCGCTGCCCAGCCCCGTCCGCCTGAGTCCCGGGCAGACTCCCGCACACTGGTGTCCTCCGCCGAGAGCGGGAGGGGCCAGAGGGGTGCTCGGCCTGGGTGCAGGGGCTTCCCGGGTGAACCCCAAGGCTCTCAGCGCAGAGGCCAGCAGACTAGACCAGTGGGGGGCCATCCAGCCCTCTGCCTGTTTTTGTCAATAAAGTTTTATTGGCACTCGGCCACGCCCATCCCTTTGCCTGTCACAGGGCTGGCTGCTTGGAGACCACAGCGGGAGCTGAGCAGCTGCAAAGCAGAGGGGCTGGCTGTGGGTGTCTCAGTCCTCTGGGGACACTGCAGGGACAGGGGGCACCCTGACTGAGTGCTCTGGAGCGTGCGTGTCCTGGGTCTCCGGGCCCGGAGCCCCTGCCTGCGTCTCCTCCGAGGAATCATGGCTGTCTGCAGGCCCAGGACACCGCCATGTGAGCCAGGGAGGTTACCCGGCAATATCCCTGTCCCACCGCGCCCCCCATCTCCTGGGTCTCGCAGAGGGATGCCCTCCACAGCTCCCTGAGCAGACACCACTGTGCCCTCAGCTCCTGGGCCCTCCCTGCCCACTGGCTTCTGGACTCACACACCTGGGAAGAAAATAGCATGTCCATCCATTTACCATCTATCTACCACCCATCCATCATCATCACCCATCCATCATCCATCCATCCATCATCCATCCTTCCATCATCCATCCATCTATCCATCCATCTTTCCATCATCATCCATCCATCTATCCATCCATCATCATCACCCATCCATCATCCATCTATCTATCCAAGCATATATCTATCCATCCATCCATCTATCATCCATCCATCATCATCATCCATCCATCATCCATCCATCCATCATCCATCCATCCATCATCCATCATCCATCCAACTATCCATCCATCTTTCCATCGTCATCCATCCATCCATCCATCCATCATCATCACCCATCCATCATCCATCTATCTATCCAAGCATATATCTATCCATCCATCCATCTACCATCCATCCATCATCATCACCCATCCATCATCCATCCATCCATCCGTCCATCATCCATCATCATCACCATACATACATACGTACATCCATATCATCTATCCAACCATATATCCATCCAACCATCCATCTATCCAAACATCCATATATCTATCCACCCACCCATCATCCATCCATCTATCCATATATCCATCCATCCACCCACCTATCCATATATCCATCCATCATCCATCCATCATCCCTCTATCATCCAGCATCCATCCATCATCCCTCTATCATCCAGCATCCATCCATCATCCCTCTATCATCCAGCATCCATCCATCATCCTTCCACCATCCAGCATTCATCTCATCCATCTATAATCTGTCCATCCAACCATCTAGCCATTCATCATCCACTGGTCCAGCCAAACTAGCCATCTGTTGTCTTTAATTTATTCCACAGAGTTTGAAGTCATTTAGAAGAAAACATACCAAAAAAATGAAATGGCACCACCACGCGCTGGGGGAGGGGGGGTGAGCAGAGAGCGAAGGGGGTCTCGCGCCCCCGGCTGGGCTCCCGGGTGGATGGATGCTGCTCCGAGGGGGGGGGGTTGGAGGGCTCTGAGGGGGGGGTCGGAGGGCTCTGAGGGGGGGGGTCGGAGGGCTCTGGGGGGGTCGGAGGGCTCTGAGGGGGGGTCGGAGGGCTCTGAGGGAGCTGGGGGGTCGGAGGGCTCTGAGGGGAGGGTCGGAGGACTCTAAGGGGGGAGTCGGAGGGCTCTGGGGGGGGGTCGGAGGGCTCGCTGTCCAAACTGAATTGGTGGTTCTTTCTGTCTTCCCTCTAAAGGCTCTGCCCTGCCCAGCCCGAACCCCTGCAGGGCCTGTCTGTGGCTAACGGGACCCCAGGGGTGTGGGCTGAGGCCATCTGGACCTCAGGGGCTAAACTGTGTCCCCACATCTGTAGGGTGGGTCCTGGCCCCGGGACCCTGGGCTGCGACTGAGCATTGAGACAGGCCTTAAACAAGGGAGACGTGTTAGGATGAGGCGTGTGTGTGTGTGTGTGTGTGTGTGTGTGTGTGTGTATGTGTGTGTGTGTGTGTGATCCCGTGTGACTGTGTCCCTGTGAGGAGAGGAGATGGGACACGGCACACACACAAGGCCACGTGGGGCCACAGGGAGGGGAGAGGACTCGGAGGAGCCCGCCCCAGGAGCCCGCCCCGGATCCTGGACGTGCAGCCTCTGGGCTGGGACAGAGGCTGAGGCTCCGTCCGTCCAGCCTCAGGTCCCCGCGGAAGGCCGGGCTGCCTGCAGGGTGGCCGGCCTCCTGCCCCTCCCTAGCAGGCCCCTCTCTGCCTCCCCCCAGCAGCCCAGGAAAATGTTCCCTTGGGGCCCGGGGGCCCTGGGCCCGGAGGTGGGGGGAGGGGGGAGGAGAGGGAGTAGAGGGAGGCAGAGGCAGCTGATCAGGCCGGAAGGAGTTATCTGACCTCTGTGGTTGCCCAGCTTCCACTGAAATGCTGATTAGATGGTTTAAACGCAGCCCGTCTGCAGATCTAACCCCCCCCCCCCCCGGCCCTCTCCTCTCTCAAGGGAAAGGTCCCTCCTTGGTAAGGGCGAAAGTGTAGAGCAGGGGTTGGCTGCTCTGTTGGCTACTGAGCTTGCCCAATGCTGGTCCAGAGCAGAGGAGCTGGCCCTGGGACTCCGAGGATGTGCTCAGGCCACTCCCGCACTCGGGGCAGACGGCGGAGTGGCCGGCCTGCGCTCGGCTCTGCTGGGATCCTGGGGAGACGCTGCATCACCGCCCTCGGGCTGCGGGGCGGCTGGTGTGGGAGGCAGCCGCAATGGGGGCGTCCGGGCCTCACGTCTGAGCAGCTGGTGTGAACATGGGGCCTCCACAGACGCCCCCAGCTCCCGCCTCCCCCCGGGCAAGGCCGGGCTCGGGGACGTGTGGTCCCACTGTGGCCGAAGGACCATCAGGACGGACCCAGGGAAGGGGGTCTGCGAGGGGCCGGTCCCTCAGGCCATGCAGGCAGCCGCCACCAGGCAACCAGCCAGGCGAGCTCACCTGAGCTTGGGGGCAGGGGAGTGTGCATTTGTGTATATGTATGTGCATGTGTGCATGTGTGTTCACGAGTGCATGCATGTGTGTCTATTTGTGTGTTCTATGTGTACATGTGTGTTTATTTATGTGCGCATGTGCGTGCGCGCGCGCGTGTGTGTGTTTGTGTGCGCCTGTGTTTCTTTTTAACTGTCACCTGAGGTTATTTCCCCATTGCATTTTAGAGAGAGTAGAACGGAGGGAGGGAGAGAGCGAGAGAGAGAACCACCCACCCTCACGGAGCACGTGAACCTCCAAAACGCTCCCCCAGAACGTGGGTCCATCGCAGCCAGTGGCCATCTCCTCCGTGCCAGCTCCTGACGGCTTCCATCAGCGAGTGACTGCCGACCGCGCTGGCACCTTTCCGAGGCCCCTGTCCTCGTTTACAGGGAACGCCCCAATCCCATCTGCTCACACCGCTCCTCACTCACCCCTCTCATTCACCCATTAATTCATTCCCTCACTCACCCATTCATTCCCTCACTCACCCATTCATTCCCTCACTCACCCATTCATTCCCTCACTCACCCATTCCCTCACTCACCCATTCCCTCACTCACCCATTCCCTCACTCACTCACTCACTCATTCATTCACTCACTCACCCATTCATTCCCTCACTCACCCATTCATTCCCTCACTCACCCATTCCCTCACTCACCCATTCCCTCACTCACCCATTCCCTCACTCACTCATTCATTCACTCACTCACCCATTCACTCACTCACTCACTCACTCACTCATTCATTCACTCACTCACCCATTCACTCACTCACTCACTCATTCACTCACTCACTCATTCATTCATTCACTCACTCATCCATTCATTCCCTCACTCACCCATTCATTCCCTCACTCACCCATTCATTCCCTCACTCACCCATTCCCTCACTCACTCATTCATTCCCTCACTCACCCATTCATTCCCTCACTCACCCATTCCCTCACTCACTCATTCATTCACTCACTCACCCATTCACTCACTCACTCACTCACTCATTCATTCACTCACTCACTCACTCACTCATTCATTCACTCACTCACCCATTCATTCCCTCACTCACCCATTCATTCCCTCACTCACCCATTCCTTCACTCACCCATTCATTCCCTCACTCACCCATTCATTCCCTCATTTACCCATTCCCTCACTCACCCATTCATTCCCTCACTCACCCATTCACTCACTCACTCACCCATTCATTCACTCACTCACCCATTCACTCACTCACTCACTCACCCATTCATTCACTTACTCATTCCCTCACTCACCCATTTACTCACTCATCCACTCACCCATTCATTCCCTCACTCACTCATTCATACATTACCTCACTCACTCACCCATTCACTCACTCACCCATTCCCTCACTCACTCATTCCCTCACTCACTCACTCATTCCCTCACTCACTCATTCACTCAGTCACTCACTCACTCACTCACCCATTCACTCACTCACCCATTCACTCACTCATTCATTCACTCACTCATTCCCTCACTCACTCACCCATTTACTCACTCATCCACTCACCCATTCATTCCCACACTCATTCACCCATTCCCTCACTCACTCACTCATTCATACATTACCTCACTCACCCATTCACTCACTCACTCATTCACTCACTCACCCATTCCCTCACTCACTCACTCATTCCCTCACTCACTCACTCATTCCCTCACTCATTCATTCACTCAGTCAGTCAGTCACTCACTCACTCAGTCACTCATTCACTCACTCACCTATTCACTCACTCACCTATTCACTCACTCACCCATTAATTCACTCACTCACCCATTCACCCCATGCAGGGGCTGGAGCACTCTGGGTGCCTCCCTGTGGCCACTCCTGGCGCCGGGAAGCCGGACCCGCGGGCTGAATCCGCACACACTCCACGTGGTCACCTGACCGTGGTTCCCCCAAAGAGCCAGCGATCTGTGAACCAGCAGTGATCTCCCCACCCAGTGGCGTAACTAAGGAAACAAGAAGGGGATGGATCTGGCAGAAACACAGCATCTTCCGGAAGTTTCTGAGTTCCTGCGACGGAGGACCAGCAGCGGGTGGCGCCTGAGCCATCTCCCAAGGCTGCAGCCGGGGGAGGGGAGTTTTTCACTCCGTCCCTGGCTGATGGGAGAGCCGGCCTGGGAGGCAGAGGGGGACCAGGAGGCTGTGACTTACAGGCCCCGGGGCCAGGCTGCAGGCTCCTGCAGGACCGGGATGGAGAACAGCCTGGAATGGCGCCGGAGGCAGTAACGCCGTCAGCTGGGCCGTCCGTTGTGGCAGATGGCGGCTGGCAGGGCGATCCCTCATCCTCCATCTGCTTCCTTCCTCCCCCGGGTTCGCACAGTGCGTCCCGGCGGGCGGCGTCCCCCCCAGCTCTGTCCTCAGCGTCTCCCTGGTGTGTGCACCAGGCAGGGCCCCCCCAGGGGTGGCTCCGTGGGCCGAACCACCTTTCTCTGTGCCCCCGGCCTGGGCCCCCATCCTCAGCGTCTCCCCGGGGTGTGCACCAGGCAGGGCCCCCCCCACAGGTGGCTCCGTGGGCCGAACCACCTTTCTCTGTGCCCCCGGCCTGGACCCCCCCTCTGCGCCTGCGTGGACACAGCGCAGCCTGCCTGCCGAACGTCGCAACTGCCGAGGCCCCGCCTCTAACACTGTGCCTGCTGCCCGGCCCCTGGCTCAGCCCCTGAGCGTCCACCTGGGACCCGGGAGGTCAGGGTTTGACCCCCGGTCAGAGCACAGGCCCGGGTTTCAGGCTCGATACCCTAGGCCAGTGGTCGACAAACTCAGTCCTCAGAGCCAAATATCAACTGGGCAACGATCGAAATTCCTTTTGAGAACCACATTTTTAAAACTTAAACTCCTCCGAATGCCACTTCTTCAACACAGACCATCCCAGGCCGTGCTGTTTTGTGGAAGAGCCACACTCAAGGGCCCAAGAGCCGCAGGTGGCTCGCGAGCCGCAGCTTGCCGACCACCACCCTAGAGGGAGGTGTGCAGGAGGCAGCGGTCCATGGTTCTCTCTCTCAGGGATGTCTCTCTCCGCCTCCCGTCCTCTCTGACATCACTAAAAACATATTTTAAAAATAAAAGCACCGCACCGGCTGAGTGCAGGAGGCTGTCAGGAGCCAGGACGGGCAGGAACGCACCCGCCGGGCACTGCGCCGCAGGGACCCCAGAGGAGGCGGACTGAGTGTCAGGGCCGCAGGGAAGGGCCTGGGTCCCTCCCGCAGGATCCGGTGATGAGCCCAGCGTCCTCCCGGACGGGGCTGCCCCTCGGGTCCCCAGGGCCCCCTCCCTGAGGCAGGGGCAGCTGCAGAGGCCGCCTGGGGAGCAAGGGGGGGTGTCAGGTGGTGGCCTCGGTGGGAAGTCGGGGGTCATTTACCCTTCAGGCCCCTCCTCATTGTACCCCCCCAACCGACACACGCACTAGACTTGGGGAGCCCTGTGGGCCCAGCACAGAGCCAGGAGCAGAGCCTTCGGCCGCCCACTTGGCTGCTCCCCACACTGGCTGGCGCCCTCTGCTGGCAGATCACGGCCAATGTATTTTCTGGGTCATCAGTGGGTCAGCAGGTCACTGGGGGTCATCGGTGGGTCAGCAGGTCACTTGGAGTCATCGGTGGGTCATCAGGTCACTGGGGGTCATCGGTGGGTCAGCAGGTCACTGGGGGTCATCGGTGGGTCAGCAGGTCACTGGGGGTCATCGCTGGGTCAGCAGGTCACTGGGGGCCTCCTGTCCTGATGTGAACAAGGCGAGGGGGTGTGTGGAAGGGGCGGGGCCCAGCCAGCCTCAGTGTGTGATTGACAGGCCCAGGGCTGTTCCCCACCACTCAGAGCCGCCTGCCCACACCCCCAGGACCTGCCCTCTCGCCCCGAGGCGCCTGCTCCACAGAAGGCCTTGTTAGGAGGTGTAGTTAACGGTCCATAATAATAAGAGCATCATAAGCAAATCAGCCAAACGGCCAAGCGCCCTCCCGGACGCCTCCCGGACGAAGCTGAGGCAGCGGCGGCCGGCCGCGCGGTCACTCCGCAGGGTAGTGTGCGTCGGCCCCGGTAACAAACACACTGGGAGCTGCAGACCCTGTGGAGCCCCGCAGGGGCCGCCGGCGGGGAGCAGAGTGGAGGGCGGGAGGCACTCTCTGCTCGCGGAAAACCAATGAGGAGAGGGGACCCCACGGCCACCCCCACGGAGAAGCCCACGGCAGAGCAGCGTGGACAAACGCACAGGGAGGACGGGAGCAGGGCGGTGAGGGAGCGCACCGCGGGCGTCAGGTGTCCCTCCTCCCCGCCCGGCAGGCGCTGAAGGCTGAGCGGAAACTCGGGACAGAAATAGCTCAGGATGCATTAGAGCGAGTCACGGCTTCAGAGGCGGGGAATCGCTCTGGGCGCAGGGGCAGGAACACAAACCCCGTCTGCAGCCCGAGGCTCCGTGTGGGGGCGGCGTCTCGGCCCGGAACCCCGGGGCGGCCTCAGGGCGCCTAGTCCTGCCCGGGCTGGCCCAGGGTCTGCCCTGTTCCGGGAGGCATTGTGGCCCCCGGGCCCCGTCTGTTACTTACAGAATTCTGCGTTTGTTTTTCAAAATTCAAACTCACAGCCAAAAGCCAGGCTTTCTCAAGCACAGAAGGACTCCGGGACTCAGTCACGGGTGAGGCCTTCGTGGGGAGAAAGACGCACAATCTGGGCAAATAGAGGAAAACGGAGGCCACACACACCACAGCGTGGCTCAGGGGTGCTCGTCGCTCCACCTCGGGGGCCACCTCCTGTGGGCCCTGCTGGCCGGGTCGCACCCGTAACTGCCGACTGACCCGCTGTTCCCGCCGCCCCCCGCCGTGTGAGCACCGAGGCCGGGGCGGTGCCGGGCAACATCCCGTCTGCACGCATCAGACAGTTCCTCCGTGCTGCTCTCACACCTGTGGGCCGGCCCCTCAGACCGGCTCTTAGTTTGCAGGGATTGGACAGTAACGTGTGGCGCTCCCCATGCCCTGTGGGCAGCACCCACATCCAGGGCTCTTTTGAACGACTAATAACAATAATAATGGCACTTATTGTTATTGTTATTATTTTTATATTAACTAGTAGCCTGTGCACGAATCCGTGCGCCAGGAGCTCTGCGGGGCCTGGCTGCTCTGCGCCCGCTGCCCAGAGGCCCGTCCACGGCCGGGCGCAGCGACAAAGCGAGCATTCCCCAGGCCGCTCGTGCTGCCCAGTCTCAGCGGCTGCCCCCCGCCCCCCACTGGGGGACTGTGGGCGGGGCTGAGAGGACTGGGCCCACCATCTTTGTGATGAAGTGATGGTTAATGTGCATATTACCCTTTTATTAGATTGGATGTTTTTTATTGACTTCAGAGAGAGGAAGGGAGGGAGAGAGAGAGAGAAAGATCAATTATGAGAGAGAACCATCAATCAGCTGCCTCCTGCATGTTCCTACTGGGGACCAAGCCTACAACCCGGGCCTGTGCCCTGACGGGAATTGAACCTTGACCTCCTGGTTCATGGGTTCATGCTCAACCACTGGCTGATATGTTATTATTAACAGACACGAGAGGCCTGCTGCACAAATTGTGCACGGGTGGGGTCCCTCGGCTTGGCTAGAGATCGGGCCAATCAGGGGGCGGGCAGGGCTGGCTGGCTAGGGGGAGGGACCATGGGAGTTGGCCCCAGCAGCAAGCTAACCAACGGCTGATTCCACCCCCTCCTCCCTCCTGGCTGGGTCCGGGGTGCGGGTGAACCAGATTCAGGCCGTCAGGGCCCCGCAGCAAGGTCTGGGTCAGTGTGTGTCAAAGCTACTGGCTGGTCGTCTGGTCCTTCAGCCGACTGGCCATTTGGTCGTAATGGTTGCTTAGGCTTTTTGTGTGCAGACTGAGGCCCAGTGCATGGAATTCATGCAAGAGGAGGCCTTCCTTCCCCCCGCTGCCAGCCCCGGCTTCCCTCTGGCCCCAGCTTCGCCAGGAAGGTCCTCCGGTCTAATTAGCATATCACACTTTTGTTATTATAGACTGGAGGCCCCTTGCGTGAAGATTCGTGCAGCAGGCCTTCCTTCCCCCGGCTGCCAGCTTGGGTTTCCTCTGGTGCCCGGGACCCAGGCCTTCACTCTGGCCTGAGCCTTCAGTCTTCTCTGCTCCTCCTCCCCCTCATAGCAGGTGCCTGCATATGCAAATCAACCCGCCATCTTTATTGGGTTAATTTGCATACACACTCCTGATTGGTTTGTGGCGTCTCGGAAGTACGGTCAATTTGCATATTTCTCTTTTATTGGTGTAGATGGTTCATAGTTTACAGTTCCTTTTGAAGACCGGGCTGTTTGTGCTCTTACTGTTGGGTTTTTAAGGATTTTGAGAAGCAGGGTAACCGTTTCTTTGTATGTTGCAGGTCCAAGTGCTTCCGCAGAACTGTGTCTGCTGCCATGTCTCCGGCCGGTGGCTTGTCTTCTCCCTCCCCGGCGGAGGAGGAGGGCCCATTTCAGCCACAGCCCACGTCTCTCTTCCTCCGTGATCACAGCGTTGGTGCTGGGTCTGAAAATCATCTCCAAACTCCACGTCACTTGGACTGCCTCCTGTGCTTTGTTTCAGGTTCATGTCAGACCCTCAGGTCTGGGCTACGTTGTGCGTTAGCTTCCTCGTGAACTAAAGAATGTCTGTGACTGAGTTGGCTTCACGTTGCTCCTCAGAGATCAGCTCCCTGCCTGCACCGCGGGCGTGGGGGGGGGGCTGCCTCTGGGGTCTCTCCTGTCCCCGGCCTCTCGCCTGTTCCCTCTCTCACCCCAGCTCTCCTCGCTGCTGCCGCTGCAGGGTGTGCCGGAGAGCCTGCTGCGAGTCCTCCCGCTTCGCCCTCTGCGGGCGGCCCCGGCTCTGCTGGCCTTTGCTCTCCCGTGACCATCAGAACCGCCGGGTCCGAGGGGACGCCCGGCCGGTGAGACCCGCCGGGCCCAAGGCATCAGCGTGCCGACTCCTGCCGTGCGTGGGACCCTCCATGGGCTCTGACCTTTCGTGTCTAACAACCTGAGTTCTGTTTCACTTTTCCATCTGTTTTATTAGTCTGTCAGGGTTACACCTCAGTATTTCTCTTCTGTTGTTGTTGCTAATGTGAATTATATTGACTTTTTAATTTCAAATTTCAATTATCTTACTCACTATAGGAAGGCGACTGACATTTGTATACGGACCTCATATCCTGCAACCCTGCGTTATTGCTAATTAGTCCCAAGGAGTGAGGTGTGTGTGTGTGTGTGTGTGTGTGTGAGTGCGTATATATGTATGTGTGAGTTTGTGTATGTATGTATGTGTGTGAGAGTGTGTTAAATGTGTGTGTATGCATGTGAATTTGTATGTGTGTGTGTCTGTGAGGGTGTGTTTTGTGTGTATGTGTATGAATATGTGTGTATATGTGTAAGTGCATGTGTTGTGTATGTGAGTGTGTGTATGTGCGTGTGTAAGTGTGTGTGAGTGTGTGAGTTTGTGTATGTATGTGTGTGAGTGTATGAGTCTGTGTGTATGTGTGTAATGTATATGTATGTATGAGTCTCTGTGTATTTTTGTGAGTCTCTGTGTGTATGTGAGTATATGTGTGTGTGTGTGCGCGTGCGCGTGTGTGAATGTGTGTATGTGAGTATATGTGTGTATGTGTATATGTGTGTGGGTGTATGTGTGCACCTGTGTATGTATATATGTCTATGCACATGAGTGTATGTATGTGTGTGTGTGTGTGTGTGTGAGTGTGTGTGTGTGTATACCTGTGTGTGAGTGTTTCTTTAGGGCTTTCTGCATAGACAATCACATCTGTAAACAAGGACCGTTTCATTTCTCCCTTCCCAGTCTGTACGCCTTCTCTTTTTCTTGTCTTATTGCATTGGCTGGAGCTTCTAGCAGAAGGCTGGACGAAGTCGTGGCGACCAGATTCGGTAACTAGTGGTGGACATGGCTGTTCAGAATGTTTCTTTATTACCTCGCTATGCTCACGGGCTGGTAGTGATTCTCCTTTCATTTCTGACACCACCGGTTTGTGTCTTTATTTCCTGCTTATTTTCGCTAGAGATTTATCACCTTTATTGATCTTTTCACGGATGAGCTTTCAGTATCATTGATTTTCTCTATTGATTTCTTATTATTGATTTCTGCTCTGATGTTTTATTATATATTTTCTCTGTTTTTTGTTAGTTGTTTGGGGTTTTTCTTTCTTTTCAAAATTTATTTTTAACCCCATTACAGACGGCCCCAATGTCCCCTCCCCTGCCTTCACCCACCTCTGCCCCACCCCTGCCCGCCTCCCTCTGGCCATCAGGTCCCTGTTGTCCGTGTCTCTGTGCTATGACATATATTCTGCTCATTTTAGATTTGATGTGCTCCTCTCTTAAGCTTTATAAGGCAGTAGCTTAGGTTATTGATTTTTATATATATTTTCTAACATATGCATCTCCCTCTAAGCACTGCGTTTGATCCATTCCACAAATGGTGATCAATTGCATTTTCATTTTTGTTTAATTATAAATCATTAAAAAATTTTCTCTTGAGACATTTTCTGTTGTTGCTCATCCTCATCCGAGGGTATTTTTCTCATTGAATTTTGGGGAGGGTGAAAGGGAGGGAGGGACAGCAAGAAAGAGAGAGAGAAAGAGAGAGAGAGAAAGAGAGAGAGAGAGAGAGAGAGAGAGAGAGAGAGAGAGAGAGAACCATCAACATGAGGGAGACACATCAGTGAGTTGCCTCTTACACGTGCCCAGTCCAGGGCTGGGGATGAACCTGCAATCTAGGTATGTGCCCTTCACTGGGAATCGAACCCATGACCCTCCGTGGTGCTGGCCGACCCCGTAACCACTGAGCAACACCTGCTGGGGCCTGAGACATTTTTTCTGACCCACATTTTTAAATTTTGTTTAAACTATGTGTTGTCAAATCTCCAGATATTTTGGGATTTTCCAGCGAGCTGTTATTGATTTTGCGTTTAATTCCACCGTGGTATGCAAGAATACCGGATATAATTTATGCCCTCTTAAACGAGTTTAGGTGTGGTTTATGAGCCGGAATGTTTATCTGGGCGATGCCTCCTGCGAGCCCAGGAGAGTGTGCGTTCTGCTGCCGGCAGGGAGCATTCTGTAAACGTCAATTAGTGCCATGACGGATGGCGCTCAGCCTGCTGCATCCCCGCTGACTCTGCCACAGGCTCTCCACTAGCCAGGGCGGCCGTGGACCTGCCCCCTCCTCCCCAGTCCCCCGGACCCTGTCCCTCCCCCACAGCCCCTGTCCCTCCCCCCAGCCCCTATCTCCCCCCCCGCAGTCCCCCAGACCCTGTCCCTCCCCCGCAGCCCCCTGTCCCTTCCCTGCAGCCCCCCAGCCCCTGTCCCTCCCCCCAGCCCCTGTCTCTCCCCCCAGCTCCTGTCCCCTCCCCCCAGCCTCTGTCCCTCCCCCCAGCTCCTGTCCCCTCCCCCCAGCCCCTGTTTCTCCCCGCAGCCCCTGTCCCTCCCCCCAGCAGCCCCTGTCCTTCCCCCACAGTCCCCCAGCCCCTGTCCCTCCCCCAGCCCCTGTCCCCTCCCCCC
Source organism: Pipistrellus nathusii (assembly GCA_963693515.1). Lineage (NCBI taxonomy): Eukaryota > Metazoa > Chordata > Mammalia > Chiroptera > Vespertilionidae > Pipistrellus > Pipistrellus nathusii. The sequence goes on along the minus strand of OY882860.1, from coordinate 189,630,571 downwards.
AGCCCCTGTCCCTCCCCCATCCCCTGTCCCCTCCCCCCAGCCCCTGTTCCTTCCCCCCAGCCCCTGTCCCTCCCCCAACCCCTGTCTCTCCCCCCAGCTCCTGTCCCCTCCCCCCAGTCCCTGTCCCTCCCCCAACCCCTGTCTCTCCCCCCAGCTCCTGTCCCCTCCCCCCAGCCCCTGTTTCTCCCCCGCAGCCCCTGTCCCTCCCCTCCCCCCAGCCCCTTTCCCTCCCCCGCAGTCCCCTGTCCTCCCCACCCAGTCCCCCAACCCCTGTCCCTCCCCCCAGCCCCTGTCCCTCCCCCATCCCCTGTTCCCTCCCCCCAGCCCCTGTTTCTCCTCTGCAGCCCCTGTCCCTCCCCCAACCCCTGTCCCTCCCCCACAGTTCCCTGTTCCTCCCCCACAGTCCCCCAGCCCCTGTCCCCTCCCCCCAGCCCCTGTCCCTCCCCCCAGCCCCTGTCCCTCTCCTGCAGCCCCCCAGCCCCTGTCCCTCCCCCGCAGTCCCCCAGCCCCTGTCCCTCCCTCTCAGTCCCCCAGCCCCTGTCCCCCCCGCAACCCCCCAACCTCTGTCTCCCCCCCCCCCCGCAGTCCCCCAGCCCCACCCCCGGTGCTGACGCCGCGCTGGGCACACGCATGTCCAGGGCTCTGCTCCGTGGAGAACGGAGGCCGCACCGCCCAGAAGGTCCCCCCGTTCCCGGGTGCTCTCCGAGGCGGACGGGGCCTTGTCTGGGTCAGTGCGGCCCCCCGCTCCCTCTCCTCAGGGTCAGCCGGGACAGGTCCGCAGGCCTTGGCCGTAACCGCTGCGTCTGTGGTCAAACATTTAAAACGGTCCCACCGCCACGCGGGGGCCGGGGCCGGTGTTTATCCCTCCGACAGCTCTGCCTTAACGGTGTCTCCACGCACATCCGAGGGAGGCTGGGTTAGCTGCCTTCACTCCCCATGTTTCTAGCTGTTTCGTCCTCGTTACACTTGTCACGTTTCCTTCTTTTTTTTCATCTTTTTTTCTGCCTTCTCAGTTTGTTTGTTTGTTTGTTATTTTTAAAAATATATTTCACCAAAACCGGGGTGGCTCAGTGGATAGAGCGTCGGCCTGCGGACTGAAGGGTCCCAGGTTCGATTCGGTCAAGGGCATGTACCTTGGTTGCAGGCACATCCCCAGTGGGGGGCGTGCAGGAGGCAGCTGGTCGCTGTTTCTCTCTCATGGAAGTTTCTAGCTCTCTACCCTCTCCCTTCCTCTCTGTGAAAAATCAGTGAAATATATTTTTTAGAAAAGAGCTCACGGGAAGCCTCATGCTCCCCCGTCCGTGGGGCAGCTGGTCACAGCATCACGCGTGCCGGTTCTCGCCGGTTCCCGGTGGGGAGCCAGCGTCCTGAACAAGGACCTTTGACGTGGACTAGATACTGTTCTCGCCATTGGCCTGGGCCCGATCACAGCATGGCAGGTATCGGCGGCTCCGCGGGCCCGGAGCTGGCCGCCCGCGCTGTGCTCCAGGGCAGATAGCGGGACTCATCCCCACCCATCTGGGCGCAGTGTGTGGCCGCGGCCCCTTACCGTGGGCGTCCGACGGCATGGCAGCCGGGGTCGGGGCCGCAGCCCATTCTCCACCGGCTTAACCGCATGGAATCCGCGAGACAAAAATGCCACAGCTTCCATGTGTCCCGTTCCGTGGGCTTGGTGTGTGACTCAGTTCGTGTACCGCCCAGCTGCCTCCCGGAGGCATGTTCTTGGCCAGAGAAGCCCGCTGTGCACCACCGGCCCCAGCCGCTCGCTCCTGGCCGTCCGCACAGCTCTGCACGTTCCTCACGCTCCATCTGCACGGGACGGTGTGACCTGTGGCCCCGGCATGCTTCTTCCTTCACGGGGAGCAAAGCGTCCAAGAGTCACGCGTGTTGTCCCGTGCAGCGTCTGTACTTCGCTCCGTGGCCTCATGTCCAGGCCCCGTCCACGCGGTGGCAGCGGCACCCGGTCTGCGGCCCCCGCCCGGCGTGTCCCCAGGCCCAGCTGGCGAGGGGAGCCAGGCTGCCACTCCGTTCCAGCCCCTGAAACGCCGAATGCCCCTCTGAGTCACACCGGGGTGGGCACCGTGGGGGCGGGCAGGACCTGCTCCCCAGCAGGACGCCGGGACGGGAGCTCGGGCGACATCGGAGCCCCGGGCGGGCTCGGGGGCGGCGCTCGCGTTTACCGCCCCTGCCTGCCGGGGAAAGTTTTGCTGGAAGGCCTTCAGGTGGCGCCTGTGAAGGGACCGCTCAGCGCCAGCGGGCCCCTGCCTACTGCGAACCCGTCTCAGGACCCGCCGTGGCCGCGGCTCCCGAGGGGACGGTGCCGCCCGCGTTTGTCCTGCGGGGCCCGCGTCCGGCAGTCAGAGGGGCTCAGGCGGCGCGGGCGAGTGTCCTTTACCGGCGCGGTGTCACCGGCTCAGATAACTGGGCGCCGTCCGCACGGCGGAAAGGGAGGGTATCGATCGGTGGAATGTCAATATTTTCTCCTCAGAAGCAGGACTGGCTCTGGCTGTAAATAATCCTCACCTTCGGGGGAGCCGGGGGGGGGGGTGGTGCTCTGAGCCCCGGTGACAGTCCCCGGGTGGGGGTGGGGTGGGGGTGAAGGGGGAGGGCAGGGCAGGGCAGGCCGGGCCCTGGTTCTGCCTGGCACACAGCGGGCTGGAGGCCTGGCAAGCACGGCTGTCCCGGGCACCCCGGACCCGCCAGCGCCCCCGGGACGGGCTCCGGGCTCAGCCCTCGGCCGCGGACAGAGACGGGGTCCCGGGGGCCCCTGCTCTCGGCTCCTGGGGCGATGTCCCCGGCCCTGCCCTGCCAGGAGCTCAGGACCCGGCCACCACGCCGACTGTGTGCCCGAAGACGGGGCTCCTGCTCATGGGAATATTGTATCTTCGCTCCGTCCCGGGCGGCTCAGTGGATAGAGCTCAGCCTGCCCCTCAGAGGGTTGTAGGTGCGGCCCCGGCCTGGTGGGGGCGTGTGCAGGAGGCAACTGATCGACTGATGTGTCTGTCTCACATCGAAGCTTCTCTCTCTTCCCTCCCCTCCCCCTCCCTTCCACTCCCAACAATCAGCACAAAGCACCCTCGGGTGGGGATGGACGGCACCCCGAAGAGGGTTGCCCTTCGGCGGGGAAGGTGGGAGGGTGTCTCATGGCTCCAGGACAACCAGTCTCCCCCCACCCGCAGGGGGCCCAGCCTCCAGGCACAGGACAGCCCAGTGGGCGAGCGAGTCAGTGCATGAAAGCTGGGGGGGGGCGGTTCTGGGTCCCGGGGGCGGTGTGTGTGTGGGGGGGCGGTCCCAAGTCCCGGGGAGCGGGGGTGTGTGTGTGGGGGGCGGTCCCGGGTCCCGGGGGCGGGGGCAATGTGTGCGGGGGAGGGGGGGCGGTCCTGGGTCGGGGGGGGGGGCGGTGTGTGCAGGGGAGGGGAGGGGTCCCGGGTCCCGGGGGCGGTGTGTGTGGGGGAGGAGGGGGCGGTCCCGGGTCCCTGGGGGGGGGCGGTGTGTGCGGGGGAGGGGTGGTGGTCCCGGGTCCCAGGGGGTGGGGTGTGCGGGGGAGCGGGGGCGGTGTGTGTGTGGGGGGGGCGGTCCCGGGTCCCGGGGAGCGGGGGTGTGTGTGGGGGGCGGTCCCGGGTCCCGGGGAGTGGGGGTGTGTGTGTGGGGCGGTCCCGGGTCCCGGGGAGCGGGGGTGTGTGTGTGGGGGCGGTCCCGGGTCCCGGGGGGGTGTGTACAGTAAGGAACTGAGCCTCACCCAGAAAGGCCAGGCTGTCGCGTCAGGAGGGAGGCCTGGGCTGGGAGGCCGCCAGCCCACAGGGACACGGGGAGTTCGGCTTGGCTCCGGGGCGAGGTGTGGGCTCGGGCGTCGGTCAGGACAGAGCCGGCCGAGCAGCGTGGAGAGGGGGGGGTCCCGCACGGTGAGGCCCTCTCCGCAGCAGGGGCTCCGGAGCCTCGTCCCGCCCACCGCTCGAGGCCGGAGGGGCGGCTGCCCGGGAGGGTCTCCGTCCAGAGCGGAGTGTGGGCGCCACGACCCAGGCTCCCGGCCCAGGCCCCGCTGACCTGCCACCAGGGCGGCGCCCAGGTCCTGAGGGTAGCCGAGGGCCGGGCCACGGAGAGCCCGCAGGGCCTGCTTCTGGGCGGGGTCTGAGCAGGAGTCTGTGGTTGGGGCCTCACAGCAGGGTCTGTCCATCTGTCTGCTCACCATCCATCGTGCCCTCTGCATCGCATGACACCTCCCTCCTCTTCCTCCATTCTACTCATCCACCCACCCACTCATCCACTCATCCATCTACCCATCTATTTACCCACCCATCCACCCATCCACCCACCCATCTACCCACCTATCCACCCACCCATCTACCAACCCACTCACCCATCCATCCATCCACCCACACATCTACCCACCTATCCACCCACACATCTATCCACTCATCCACCCATCCATCCACCCATCCATCCACCCATCCATCCACCCACCCATCCACCCATCTACCCACCTATCCACCCACCCATCTACCCACCCACTCACCCATCCATCCATCCACCCACACATCTACCCACACATCCATCCACTCATCCACTCATCCATCTACCTATCTATTTACCCATCCATCCACCCATCCATCCACCCACCCATCTACCCACCTATCCACCCACCCATCTATCCACTCATCCACCCATCCATCCACCCATCCATCCACCCATCCATCCACCCACCCACTCACCCATCCATCCATCCACCCACCCATCTACCCACACATCCATCCATCCACCCATCCACCCACCCATCCACCCATCCACCCATCCATCCGTCCACCTATCCACTTACCCACCCACCTACCATATCCACCCATCCATTTATCTCTATCATCTATATGTATGTATGTACGTATGTATGTATATATGTATGTATATATGTATCATCTACTTACCTACCTATCATCTATCTTTCCATTCATCTACCTACCATCTACCTGTCATTGATTATGATGTATGTATGTATGTATGTATCTATCTATCTATCTATCTATCTATCTATCTATCTATCATCCATCTGTCATCTACGACCTACCTGCCTATCATTGGGATCCACTGTTGTGACTACATCACACTTCGCCCACTTGTCAGAGGATGGGCATTCGGACTGTTTGCTCCTCGTGGCTTTGTGCGTGGCCCCTGTTGTGGATGTACGGGTACACGTTTCCGGGAGAGCAGATAAGGCACTCACACGGGGAAAAGATAAACGGTCCTATTTTACAATGGCTTTTGTCGTTTTACCACCCATCGGTCATCTGCTACCTACCTACCATCTATCTATCTATCATCTATATCTATCTATCTCTATCATCTATTTATCTCTATCATCTATCTATCATCTACCTACCTATCATCTATCTACATCTATATCTATCTATCATCTATCTATCATCTATCTATCATCTATCTACATCTATCTCATCTCTCTCATCTAACTGTCTATCTCTGTCATTTATTATGTATGTATTATGAATACACTGTATATGTATGTATGTATGTATCATCTGTCTATTATCTATCTAGACCTTCTATGATGCATTATATATCTTCTGCATCTGTTATTAATCCATCCACTTATCTCTTTATATATCGGTCCATCTTTCCTTCCTTCTCTCCATCTTAAAAGAACAAGGATTTTCTTACAAGTGAACGGAGTGACTCGGAGCTGAGAGAGGAAAGGACAGACGCCCGGATTCTCAGAACCAGAATCCCCGGTGATACGTGGAGGAGTTTTCCCGGCAGATCTCCGCGGGCACGGGCGGCGGAGGAGGTAGGACAGATGGCAGGGAAGCGTGAGCGGGGATGGTGCGGGCAGTGCAGCGGCTCCGGCCCTCGTGTTTGCAGAGTCCAGCAGGGCTCCCGGGGAGGCTGAGGACAGGCAGTTCCTGCGGACCTGGGTCCCCACTCAGAGCTGGGCCGCCGAGCACCCACCCCTGCCTCAGTCTTCACTCTGTGAAATGGGACAATAGCAGCGCATTTTCACGTGTGTGGGAGGTAAAGGAGTAAACACGGACACGTGTGGCCCGCTTCCCATAGTAACCGTACACACATTAGACAGGAATGAGCAGAAGTTAATGAGATTAAGACATTTCAGATAAAGATTTATTTGCAGGCATTATCCGTGTAAAAAACATGCACACGTTTTGATGGGACGTCATTCCTAAAGGCACGTGGCTCCTGAGCTATGAAGTGTGTCATGGCAGCTACACAGGTAACACTGAGACGCCCACAGCCACTCGTGTGACGTGTGCAATGCCGTGATCTCCGTGTCTACAGAGCCGTGGGTGCAGCCACACCCTCAGGTTAGTGTGTCCCCTCACCTCCCACGGAGTCCTGCCCCGGGGACTCCGTGTCCCAGCCCCGGCTCCCCACCCCACGTGTGTCCCTGCCCAGTGCACACGCCTCGTCTGGACGTGTTTATCCATGAGCCACACACACGTGGGCTGTGTGACCGGCTTCTCACGCAGCACATTCCCGAGGGCCATCGTGCGTGGATGTTATCAGCCCTTCGTGGCTTTTCTCGATGAAATAACCGTCCGCCGGGCAGGGCTGGCCCCCCGGACGGTGGGCGGCGTGCGAGCTGCCCCACCTTCTGGCTCAGCAGTCACAGTGTGTGTGCAGCGGCCATGTCCCTCTCGCTGCGATGTTTCCCTCTCCCCGTCCCCCTCCCGCTCCCTTCCGCTCTCTAAAACACCGATGGGAAAACATCCTCAGGTGAGGATTTAAAAATGTTTATTCCCAGGAGATCCGATGCTCAAACAAGTTAGAAAAATAACAACGACCCTTCAGGGGGCAGACATGTCAGGGGTGAGGGGCGCAGAGAGCCGACCCCGTGTCCTTGGGGGGTGACGGCGGGTCCTGGCCGGAGGCGGCCGTGTGCGCAGGGACAGTGATGTTCGGGGGAAGACGGCCCGTCTGAACCGTCTGAGGGGCAGGGGGGCGGCCACGGGAGCGGGTGGGCATCCCGTGTGGCTGCAGGGAGCGGGAGACAGATGGGAGGAAGTGACAGGAGCAGATGCACACAGAACCGGGAAGCCTGTCAGAGCCGCCCAGCCGTGGCCAGCCGGCGCCCGACACGTGTCAGCCCGGCGTGTGCGCCCGGCACGCTGGGTCCCTGGGGAGCACGTGCTCCTCCGCTCACCTCTAACTGTTCCTGCTGTTTTTGTTTTTTTTTAATATCTGTTTTTATTGATTTCAGAGAGGAGGGGAGAGAGACGCGTCCGTGATGAGGGAGAATCATGGATCGGCTGCCTCCTGCACGCCCCTCACTGGGGATGGATCCCACAGCCCGGGCCTGTGCCCTGACTGGGAATCGAACCCGGACCTCCTGGCTCACAGGTCGACGCTCAGCCATGGAGCCACACGGAGCCACAATAATAATTAATAATAATTATTATTGTTGTTGTTGTTGTTGTTCGGGAGACAGAGGCATGGACACGGCTCCGTCCACGGTCACTCAGTGCAGGGAGGTCCCAGGATGCACTGCGGCCACTTTCCTAGGACTTGGCCTGTGACCCCGCGGGCCCGGCCTGGCTGAGGGGGTTCCTGGCTGAGACCCCTCTCCGTGCATTTTACCTGGAGGCAGGGAGCCGCAGCCGGAGGCAGGGAGCCGCAGCCGGAGGCAGGGAGCCGCCCGCCTGGGAGTGAGGTCCACCCACAGGCCTCTCCCGGCCCCGGGCCTGGTCTGGGGGTTCCTGCTGCCAGTGTGTGAACCCCAACAAACAGCACAGCCTCCCGGTAAACAGTAGGGGCCAAGTGCATGCCTGCGGAGCGAGGGAGGGAGGGAACTAACGATTCCCTTCCCAGTGCACCCGGGACCGCCCTCCCCGAGGCTGCGCCGGTGCAGGGGGGGGGGGCCCTTCGGGGACCGCGGCAGCTCCATCGCTCAGAAACGGGTCCCCACGCCCACAAGCTCGCCTCCACCGGCCCCTCAGAGAGGACCGCGGCCCTCCTCTCCCGGCCGGGGGCCGACAGAGCCCTCAGCCCGGGGGTCCGGCTCAGGGCCGGGAGGAGCCGGGTGCAGCCATGGCAACGGGCATGGGCCCCGGGCTGAGGCCTGCGCCCCGGCTCCCGGCTGCACCCGGCTCCGGCTCCTGGAGGGACGCTTTTTTCTCACAAAAATCCTTACGGCCCTTTCCCATTTCCGCTGACATCTGTCTGCGGCGTCTTTCTGTCAGTTTCTGCTTTAACAGTTGCATTTATTCCCCAGGGAAGGGCACTTAATAAATCCTCAGTAATCCACCTGGAGGGGGAAGCCGCTCGCGCGTGATGTGAGTAAACCGACGCAGGACGCTGGTCCTAATGCCGCCGGCCCCGCGGTGCCCGGGCCTGGCTCCCCCCGCGGCCCCCCCGCCCGCGGCCCCTCCCGGGCCTCGGGGTGGATGCCGAGCTGAGTCCGTCCTGGGCCTCGGACGCCTCCTCCCGGGCGGCCTGCATGGCCGGCGCCGTCTCCATGGTGAGTGCGAGGAGGAGGGAGGCCACGGCACCTGCAGGCGGAACGGCGAGGCGGCGCGGAGGGCGGGCTCACGGGAGAGTGAGGTGCCGGCCGCCTGCGCCCCGCTCCCCCCGCCGCGAGGCCAGATAAACAACTGGTTGATTAACGTGTTACTCTCCCCCTGAGGGCACCTCCCCATGGCTGTAGGGAGCGTGGCGTGGCGGGGGTGGAAACATGGATGTGAGACACACGTGATCGGTCGCCTCCCGCACACGCCCGGTCAGGGCCCGGACCAGCCGAGGCTGTGCCTTTGGCCGGATCGAACCCGGGACCCTTCAGTCTGCCGGCTGACGCTCTATCCGGGCCACGCCAGCTGGCGTGACATCCTTAAACGTGAAATGGGCTCGTGAGACAGCAGGGCGTCCTCCCAGCCCCGTGTGGCCACACGGATGGCGCAGAGTCTCAGAGGCTTCTGCGGCCCAGGACCGGGGCCTGAGGGGAGGGGGCTGAGGGGAGGGTCCTGGGACCGGCCCAGGGGAGGGCCCAGGACAGAGGGGACGAGGGCCCCGCCCAGCGGAGGCAGGAGGCGCTTTGACCTGGACACGGCTGAGTGGGAGCTGCACACTGAGGGCACGGCCCCCGAATGTGAGCTCAGGCGGTGCTCCCAGCACATCACCTTGTGCCCCACCCTCAGGACCCCCACCCCTCGGGACCCCCACCCCTCAGGACCCCCACCCCTCGGGACCCCCACCCCTCGGGACTCCCACCCCTCGGGACCCCCACCCCTCGGGACCCCCACCCCTCAGGACCCCCACCCCTGGGGGACACCCACCCCTCAGGACCCCCACCCCTCAGGACCCCCACCCTTCAGGACCCCCACCCCTCGGGACCCGTGCATGGCGGGCGCGGGAGCTCAGAGCACAGGGTCCCATACCACACGCCCGGGAAAGGCACCGGAAACAGGCCTGTGTGGCACGTTGACAGGACAGGCGTGTGTCAGGCGTGTAAGAAACGGACTTCTGAGTGCAGACATGAACAGCTGAGAGGCGATCAGGAAGACAGGCGTGTTTAAAGCCCAGGAGCCCGGCCGGGCGGCCCGGGGGCCGGTGGGTCCGTGCACCAGGGTCGCTGGTTCGATTCCCGTCAGGGCACACGCCGGTGCAGGCCGGGGGGCGTTTCTCTCTCCCTTTCTCTCACTCCAAGAATCCAGTAAGAAACCTTATTAAGCATTATTCTCCTAAAAAAGCAAATGAAACTTAAGGCACTGAATGTAATTCTTGGTGGGTGGTTCAAGGTTTGAAATCCCTGGAAAAGGGACTCAGCGCAGAGACACAGACCAGGCCTGGGGCCGTGGGAGAAAGGGGGAGAGAAATAAAGGAGGGGAGAGGGTGAAAGAGTTTCTCCCTCTCAGTGTGAGTTCCAGGGACAAAGGAGGAAATAAAGTAAGCAGGAAGGGAGGGAGGAAGAGGAAGAAGTGGAGACACACGCTGTTAAACAGAACGGCAGGAAAGAACGCTGTTCAGAATTAATTAAAAGCATGAATCACCCTGGACTGAGAGCCCCATAAATCCCAATCCTGATAAATATCAATAATTTATCACCGGCAGACGTGCGGAAAATGTGACATTTGAAGAGAGAGAGAGAGAGAGAGGAGAGAGAGAGAGAGAGAAAGAGAGAGAGAGAGAGAGAGAGAGGTAGAGAGAGAGGGAGGAGAGAGAGGGAGGAGAGAGGTAGAAAGAGAGGTAGAAAGAGAGGGAGGAGAGAGAGAGAGAAAGAGGGAGAGAGAGGGAGGGAGAGAGGGGGGAAGAGAGAGGTGAGGGGGAGAGGGAGAGGGAGGGAGAGAGAGAGAGGGAGAAGAAGGAGGGAGAGAGGGGGAGAGAGGGGGGCAGAGAGAGAGAAGGAGGAGAGAGAGAGAGAAAGAAGAGAGAGAGAGAGAGCGGAGTGGGGGGAGGGAGGGAGAGAGAGAGAAAGAGAGAGAGGGAGAGAGAGGGAGAGAGAGAGGGGGGAGAGAGAGAGGGAGAGAGAGAGGCGGCTGTAAATGTCCAGATTCTCTCTGAGGCGCTGAGCTCTCGGCGTGGGTACAGCAGCCCCGGCACCAGGGGACCCAGACGGGAGGCTCCGCCCCCAGAGCCACGGGTCACCAGTTCCCGGGAGACCTTCCCCGCGACCGCGTCCGCCCGCCTCTCGCCACGGAACCCTCGACGTGTGAGTCCGGGGGGAGGAGGAGCCACGCCGTCCGCAGCGCCTGGGACGCCAGCAGCGAGGCCGGGCAGGGAGGCCGGGCAGCGAGGCCGGCAGCGAGGCCGGGCAGGGAGGCCGGACAGGGAGGCCGGGCAGGGAGGCCGGCAGCGAGGCCGGCAGCGAGGCCGGGCAGGGAGGCCGGGCAGGGAGGCCGGGCAGGGAGGCCGGGCAGCGAGGCCGGGCAGCGAGGCCGGGCAGGGAGGCCGGGCAGGGAGGCTGGGCAGCGAGGCCGGCAGCGAGGCCGGGCAGGGAGCCGGGCAGGGAGGCCGGACAGGGAGGCCGGACAGGGACGCCGGCAGCGAGGCCGGACAGGGAGGCCGGGCAGCGAGGCCGGGCAGCGAGGCCGGGCAGGGAGGCCGGGCAGCGAGGTCGGACAGGGAGGCCGGACAGCGAGGCCGGACAGGGAGGCCGGGCAGCGAGGTCGGACAGGGAGGCCGGGCAGCGAGGTCGGACAGGGAGGCCGGACAGCGAGGCCGGACAGGGAGGCCGGGCAGCGAGGCCGGACAGGGAGGCCGGACAGCGAGGCCGGCAGGGAGGCTGGGCAGGGAGGCCGGGCAGCGAGGTCGGACAGGGAGGCCGGGCAGCAAGGCCGGGCAGGGAGGCCGGACAGCGAGGCCGGGCAGGGAGGCCGGACAGCGAGGCTGGACAGGGAGGCCGGACAGCGAGGCCGGACAGCGAGGCCGGACAGGGAGGCCGGACAGGGAGGCCGGGCAGCGAGGCCGGGCAGGGAGGCCGGACAGGGAGGCCAGACAGTGAGGCCGGGCAGCGAGGCCGGGCAGCGAGGCCGGGCAGGGAGGCCGGACAGGGAGGCCAGACAGCGAGGCCGGGCAGGGAGGTCAGACAGGGAGGCCGGACAGGGAGGCTGGGGCGGGCGGAGGGAGGAGGAGCGTGGGGACGACATGCTGTCAGGGAATCTTCAAGACAGATTTTTTTAAAAAATGGGTTTTTATTGATTTTAGAGAGAAAGGAAGGGAGAGAGAAACAGCAACATCGTCAGCTGCCTCCTGCACGCCCCCTACTGGGGTTTGTGTCTGCAACCCGGGCCTGTGCCTGACCGGGACTCGAACCCGGGCCTCCTACGGCTGAGCCACGCCGCCGGGCTCAGGGTCGGGGGAGCCGTCCAGCGGCAGAGGCGCAGCTGTCGTGGGAGAGGAGCACTGTCCCTGGCTGTGAGGCGCGTGTCCGCGGGGCGGGCGGGCCACTGTTCTAGAAGGTACCGTTTGGCTCCTCCCGCCAGCCTGTCCTGTAGAGACCTTTAGGCCCGGCCGGGGCGTGGCTCAGGGGCTGAGCAGCGGCCTGGGGCTGGGGTCAGGGCTGGATTCCCGGACGGGCACAGGCCGGGTGTGGGCTCCGTCCCCCGTGGGGGCGTGCGGGCAGCCGGGGGAGGGCTCTCTCCTCATTCTCTCCCCTCCTTCCTCTCTGGCGCCGGTGCAAACAGGTGTTTTAAAGCCTCGTTAAGCCGGGACCCGGTGACCTCTCCTGCACCACCGCTCCCTCCGCCGCCGGAGCAGAGATTCAGAAAGGAGCCTGAGCTGTGGAGCCGGGAGACGCTCCGTCTCCGGGGGGGCACCGAGGCCGCTTCCTTCCTTAATGAGCCTCAAGTTCAAAGTCAGGCTGCTGCTCCTGCTAACAGGCCGCCCGCCCGCCCGCCCGCAGGTGGCTGGCGGCCTGAGCACCTGCTCCCGTCACCGCAGCCGCCGGCTGGGCTAATGGTCTTTACAGGACAGGCTGGCGGGGAGGAGCCAAACAGTACCTTCTAGAACAGTGGCCCGCCCGCCCCGCGGACACGCCCCTCACAGCCAGGGACACGGGCTCAGAGTGCTCCTCACCCCCGGGGCCCGGGCCTGGGGGGCTGAGAGGCCGGAGGGTGGCCGTCCCCACCCCCTGGGGCCCGGGCCTGGGGGGCTGAGAGGCCGGAGGGCAGCCGTCCCCACCCGCTGGGGCCCGGGCCTGGGGGGCCGAGAGGCCGGAGGGTGGCCGTCCCCACCCCCTGGGGCCCGGGCCTGGGGGGCCGAGAAGCCAGAGGGTGGCCATCCCCACCCCCCGGGGCCCGGGCCTGGGGGCCCGAGAGGCCGGAGGGCGGCCCCGGTGCGGCCTGTGCCCCCTCCTCCCGGCCGGGTGGTGCAGGGGCGGCCACGCCCGGGGCTCCCTTCTCCGTCTCCCCAGATGGGTTCCCTTCGGGCAGAAGCCAGGACACCTCGGCAGGCAAGAGGGCAGCCCTGCCAACACGTGTGCCGGCCGAGGGCTTCCAAACCAGGACACGTGCTCCGTGGACAGGGACACTGTCCGTGCACGGCCGGGCCCGAGCCGGGTCTGCACGCCCACAGTCAGGCTGTGGTGTGCACGCGTGTGAGGACGTGTGCGTGCATTCTGGGGCTGCGGCCCCCGCGCCCGGTCCCCGCCCCGCAGCCCCCTGGCCTCTGGCGTCAGGGAGCCACACACTGCGAACACGCAGGCCACCCGCTGGAGGCCGGTCCGGGTGCGGGAACCGGACGCTGCTGCGTCAGGGCCCTGGACGGATGCGGAGGCGCAGGGTCCTGCCGATCCTCAGCGGCTTCCGGCAACGCCACATCCTGACCCCTGACCCTGACCCCCTGACCCAGCGAGATGGCCAGGCCTGCTGCCAGCCGGCGGAGCCCTGACTGCTGGGTGGGAGGTGTGTCCGCGCTGGCCTGGGGGGAGTTGCACGTTCCCTCCTGCTCTGCTCCTTCGGGGCTCACAGGGTGTCTGCGGTGAACACTGCCCAGGCCGGCCCCCGGCGGGCCTGGAGCCTCTCGGCCGCGCTCCCCGCGGAGCGGCTTTCGGGGTGAGGGGACCTGGCCAGAGGCCTGGACGCCAGGAGGCGCTCCTCTCCGGTCATTAGGCTCGCAGCCAGTCCCCGAGGCCACTGGGAGTGCCGTGCGCGTGGCCCTGGCCGTGCGGCCAGGTGTTGGAGCATCGTCTGTGCAGGGGAGGGAGGGTCACCGGTCCAATTCCTGGGCCGCGTCCCAGGCTGTGGGCTCCATCCCCTCAGGGGCGTGCAGGAGGCGCCGATAGAGACACCTAGAATGATGTCTCTCTCTCTCTCCCCCCCACTTCTCTCCCTCCCTCACTCTCTGAAATCAGTTTAAAAATGTATTAGGGGAGCCGAGACCAGTTTGGCTCAGTGGATAGAGCATCGGCCTGTGGACTGAAAGTTCCCGGGTTCGATTCCGGTCAAGGGCATGTACCTTGATTGCAGGCACATCCCCGGTGGGGGGTGTGCAGGAGGCAGCTGATTAATGTTTCTCTCTCATCGATGTTTCCAACTCTTTATCCCTCTCTCTTCCTCTCTGTAAAAAATAAATAAAATATTTAAAAAATGTATCAGGGGAATGGGGTGTGAGGAGACGGGGGGTGGGGGTGGAGGTGGGGGTGGGGGATAGGGGGTGAGGGGAGGGTGAGGTGGGGTGAGAGGTGTGGGGGATGGAGTGTGGAGGGGTGAGAGGATGGGGTGTGGGGGTGTCAGGGGATGGGGTGTGGGGGTGGGGGATGTGGGATGGGAGGTGAGGGAGATGGGAGTGTGGGGGATGGGGGATGGGGATGTGGGGGACGGGGGGTAAAGAGGATGGGGGGTGAGGGGGTGAGGGGAGGGTGGGTTAGCGAGGGGGGACTTCAGTGAGGGAACAGCGGGCACTGGGCGTGTATCCTAAGCAAAGCCACAGTGCAGATGTTCCATTTTAAGGATTCAAAACTCATTTAAAAAATCGAAGCTGAATCATATATTTAAATATCAACGTGACCAAACATTTTTAAAAACAGCAGCTGTGATACAGGATGTAAACGTGTGGCGGTCGGTGCGCACTGCGCGCTATGATTGTGGGCGGGAATCAATGCCATCCGAGGATGCGAAGTAAACTCCACACGGTAAAACCGGCCACGAAATCAAAACGCCATCATTCCTTCAAGACGGAATCGCAGGAAAACAGTGCCTGCGAGTGGCTTTGCCGCTGAGTCTTGAGTTATTCTTAGTTTCTTATCCGGCTCTTTCCACGGGCGGCAAACTCAGCGCAGCGGGAGGGGCGGTCAGGGTGACCTGGCTGCTGGGCCTGGGGGAGGCGCTCCTCCCTCCAGGGGGCCCGCCCGTGGGATAGCGTTTCGGTCATTGGGAGGAGCGACTGTTTGCCAAGACTGGTCTGTTTGTTTGTAATATATCTGTACTGGTTTCAGAGCCGGAGAGAGAAGCATCAGTGAGGAGAGAGACTCGCGATCAGCTGCCTCCTGCGCGCCCCATCCCGGAGCCCGCCACCCAGGCAGGTGCCGTGACCGGGAACCGAACCCCGACCTCCTGGCTACAGGCGGACACTGAACCACGGAGCCAGGCGGGCCGGGTTCGAGTAGTTTCCGGAGAGAAGCGGGTCACCGGGCACGTGGGTGTGCGCCTGTGGGTCCTGCCTCCCGGGAGCCGGGCGAGGACAGCGGGCGCAGAGCTGCTGGGTTTGAGGCGCGGCCCCCGGGACAGGGAGGCGGGATGGCGTGGGTCAGAGCCCCCGGAGCCCGGAGCCCCGATCGCGCGGCCGAGAGCCTTGGACCTGCCGAGCCGGGGGCGGCCTGCGCCGGTCCTCGCCGCCTCTCGGAGAGAATGTCGCAGGCGCTGACCCCATCATCCCGGAAGGGCCTCCTGTGCGGGCGACGTCCCATCCCGGCTTCTAGTTCCCCCCGGCTGCGCGGAGCGAACACTGCCTCGGGCGGCTCACACCGGCTCCGGCCTCCGGAGCGCCAGGCTGGGGCCCGGCTGGCGGAGTCGGACGGGGAGCCAACGGGGAGGCGGGCGGGAGGCAGCGGCGGGGTACGTGGGGCCGCGGGATCCACGCTGCCGGGAGGACCCTCCTGTTGGAAGGGAAGCGGCGGACACATGTGCCCCGAACACGCCTCACGTGTGTCTGAACAACCTTCACGCGTGCCCTGAACGAGCCTCACGTGTGCCCCAAATGAGTCGTGTGTGTCTGAACACGCCTACATGTGTCCCGAACAAGCCTCACGTGTCCAAACACGCCTCACGTGTGCCCCAAACACGCCTCACGTGTGCCCCGAACACGCCTCACGTGTGTCCAAACACGCCTCACGTGTGTCCAAACACGCCTCACGTGTGCCCCAAACAAGTCGTGTGTGTCTGAACACGCCTCACATGTGTCCCGAACAAGCCTCACGTGTGCCCCCACCAAGCCTCACGTGTGTCTGAACAACCTTCACGCGTGCCCCGAACAAAACTGCAGCCACTAGGCCACTGGAGGGCGGGACCTGGCGGCAGGGCCCGTGGACGTGTGTGGTGAGGTCAGAGCTGGAGCCGTGCTGAGGGGGGGTGGCCGCCGGAGTGGCGGGTCCGAGGGCTGGACGAGCCGCGGGGACAGCGAGGGGGGGCAGAGGGCGGGGGGAGGTCTCAGCCATCGGCACAGGATTCCCGTGGGACCCTGCAGGGGTCCCTGACACAGCCACGCGGAGGCCTTGGCCGAGAGGGGCAGGGGCCCCTCAGGAGCCCGGGCTGTCCGATGGCCTGTGCCCACGGGCCCAGCAGGAGTGCCGGCTGCAATTGGGCCGGATCAGGACCCGGGGCAGCTCCGGGGAAGCCTGGGTCCGGAGGTAGGACCTTTGGCAACAACAGATGGAGGTCCCCGAATGGAGGGCGCTGGGCGGGGCAGGTGCTGGGCCTGCCCTGTGGGTGGGCGTGTGATGTGCCAGCCTCACTGTGCCCGTAACGGGCACACAGCCTGCAGCAGCCTCACTCGCTGCCTGCACCCCCACACCCCCTCGGCCTCCTGCGCCCTCCCTGCCTCCGCCAGCCTGCCTGCTCTCACCAGCAGCTCTTCCTTCGCTGCTCTCAGACCGTGGTTCCAGCCCACATCCACCGCGGCTCCAGCCCGGCCCCGGCCCGGCTCAGTCTCACCTGCCAGCGAGCCCTCCCGGCGCCACGACGTGGCTGTGCCAGCTCCGTGTCCCTGGCTGAGAAGCAGCCGGAGGGTCCCGGTGGCTGCCGTCCGCCCTCCCCTCCCGCTGGCCCCTGTGGGTGGGGGTGAAGGGCCACGTCCAGGCGTGTGCGGGGGGACAGTGAGGTGGGCGAGGTCGGGAGGTGTGCGCTCCCGGCAGCCTGTGAGCTTCGCGTGTTAGAGAGGCCACGTGCCTCTGTGGGAGGGGAGGCGGGGGGCAGTGCGGGGGCCGGAGACACCCCTGGGAAGTCGGGGTCACAGCAGCCACGGGGCCGAGGCCGGCGTGGCCAGGACGGCGTGGCCCAGGTCGGAGCTCCCAGCCTGCAGCTGTGGGAGCCTTCTCTCTTCAAACAAAGTCCGTTCGGCTGTGTGTCCGCTGATGCCACGTGAGACATCCACGCCGTGGGAGGCGGGAGGTGCTCGCTGAGGGACGCGCGGGAAAGCCCCACGGACCAACCGCAGACACACGTGGACAGCCCGCGTCCCGGACACGCCCGGCCTCCCGGCGAGCACCGGAGGTGAGCGAGGGCCGTGCTTGTCTCTGCAGACGGTCTGGCTCCCGCAGAGACAGATGGCCGTCCACGGCGGCATCGGAACGCCGAGTCTGTTGTTTTGGGTGGCGCCTCGGGGAACGGGCCCCGCAGACAGAGCCACGGGGGAAGGCGGGGCGGGAGGCGCTGTGGCTTCCTCAGACGGCGTGGGGCGCTCTTCGTGGCACCACCCGGCTCCTCTTTACCGTTCTGATTGCATACATGGACGTCAGAGAGGAGGGGAGCGGGAGCGATGGAAACACCAATGAGAGAACCACGGCCGGCTGCCTCCTGCACGCCCCCCACTGGGGATCAAGCCCGCAACCCGGGCCTGTGCCCCGGCCAGGAATCGAACCCTGACCTCCTGGCGACACCAAACTTTAAAGGCGCGGCGGTGCCGTGGACTCGGAAACGTGGCCCCAGAGAAGGAAAACCGGCCCCGGCCTGTCCTGGCGGCTTCCACACCGAGACCCGCGCTGTGTTCAGTGCCCGACCCAGCCGTGGGCACGCGGGGCAGCCGGACCGCGGCGGCCCTGTGCCTGGGGAGGCGCTGCACCCGGCCGCCCTCCCGCCCTCCCGGGTGGGGACACAGGACGAGAACCAATGAGTCACAGCTCACAGGCGCCTGGGCCACGTGGAGCAGAGTAACCTGAGCCCGCTGACCACGCTCACAGCGGACGCCCAGTTTCCTGTGCCCGGGGGCGGCACCGGGGGGCGGCAGGGGCAGCGTGGTGGGGAGGGGGGGTCGTGTGGCCCACAGACCCTGGGGCCACAGGCCACTCCCCGTGCAGGGTGGGCAGGTGCCCACAGGACGCCTCGGGGCTCCGCACGCTGCACCCGGGTGTGGGTCGTGGCCAGGGGTCCCTCTTCCCCGCCAGGCGCCCGCCTCCCTCCGCCCTGGCGGGGTCCCGGATGAGCCCGGCCTCCCGGGCTCCAGAGCCCCCAGCTCCGCGGGCTCCCGCCTCGTCCCAGGCCCGCTGCCCGGGAGCGGCTGCCATCCCCGAGCTGCCCGAGGCCGTCAGACGCCTGCAGATCAGGCGCCGGTGCCGATTAGGCAAGACGGATGGTGCCCGCGCTGGCTGCCCTGGCTGCCCCGGCTGCCCCGGCTCTCTGCGCCCGCCCCCACCGGCATCATGGCGCAGGAACTGGCCAGCGGCACGGAGAGCACCCTCCCCCTCATCGGAGGAAGCATGTGTCAGCTCCGGGAACCAGGCATCGCCGGGGGAGCCCGCACCCTGGCACCGCGGTGCGCAGTGGGCGGGGCTGGCGTGGCAGCGCCTCACTGAGCCGAGGCAGCGGCGTACTGGGCGCGGGGAGGACCCCGGCCTTCGGGGGGCCCCAGCGGGAGCCTCCGGAGGCCGAGGAAGGGCCCCCAGTTGAAGGGACGTGGCCAGGCCACGGGGTGCAGAGTGCGGAGTCTCGGGGGGCCCCGGAGGGAACCCAGTTTGCCCAAAGGGAAGGGGGCACGCACAGATCGCGTCCCCACACCTCGGGGCCTTTTCCGGGCGTCGCCGCCTCCTCCACCTTCCCCGCCGCCGGCCCGTCCAGCGGGACGCCTGTCCTGGGGCCCAGCTCTGCCCGCCCGAGTCCACCGCCCGGCACGGGCCCGGCCCGAGGCCACGTCAGCCCGTAAACGCGCGCCCGGCAGAGCCGTCGGGCTGTGGGAGCAGGTGCAGGGGATTCTGGGAGACCCTACGGGGACGGGGACGGATACCTGGGGGGCCGGCCTGGCGGCGGCGAGAGGCCACGGACGTCAGCGTGGGAATGGAATTCCTCCCACAGCCGCTGCCTCTCGGCAGGAAGTGAACGAGCCTCCTTATTCCTCCATTTCCTCCGTGACGGGGACAGGGTTGGGGACGGGGACGGGGACGGGGACGGGGACGGGGATGGGGGACGGGATAGGGGACGGGGATGGGGACGGGGACGGGGACGGGGACGGGGATGGGGACGGGGACGGGATAGGGGACGGGGAGGGGGACGGGGGCGGGGACGGGGACGGGGAGGGGGATGGGGATGGGGACGGGGACGGGATAGGGGACGGGGAGGGGGACGGGGATGGGGGATGGGGGCGGGGATGGGGACGGGGAGGGGGATGGGGATGGGGGATGGGGGTCGGGGATGGGGACGGGGAGGGGGACGGGGATGGGGGTCGGGGACGGGGATGGGGACGGGGAGGGGGATGGGGATGGGGGATGGGGGTCGGGGATGGGGACGGGAATGGGGGCGGGGATGGGGGCGGGGACGGGGATGGGGGCAGAAATGGGGACGGCAGGGGGACGGGACGGGCAGCGCCCTCATTTGCAGGTGGCCTCTTCCTCTCAGGAATCCCGTCCTCCGGGCCACGACCCGGTGGCTCTTTGAACCCGTGGCCGGAGGCGGCGTGGGGGCGTGGCGGGCAGAGGCCCGGGCGTCGGCGAGGAGGCGGCGGGACCCGGGCTGGGCACGGGCGGCTCAGATGCGGTCCCGGCCGCCCCTCGGGGCCTCGCTCTGGCCGGGGAGCCCGCGGCTTCCTCACCACACCCAGTGCGCCCCCCGCGGGCCCCGCTCCCCCCGCTCCCCCCCCGCAGGCCCGGCTCGCCCCCCGCTCCCCCCGCTCCCCCCCCGCTCGCCCCCGCTCCCCCCGCTCCCCCCCGCTCCCCCCCGCTCGCCCCCGCTCCCCCCGCTCCCCCCCGCTCCCCCCCGCTCGCCCCCGCTCCCCCCGCTCCCCCCCGCTCCCCCCCGCTCGCCCCCGCTCCCCCCGCTCCCCCCCGCTCCCCCCCGCTCGCCCCCCGCTCCCCCCGCTCCCCCCCCCGCTCCCCCCCGCTCCCCCCGCTCCCCCCCGCTCCCCCCGCTCCCCCCCGCTCCCCCCGCTCCCCCCCGCTCCCCCCGCTCGCCCCCGCTCCCCCCCGCTCCCCCCGCTCCCCCCCCGCTCGCCCCCCGCTCCCCCCGCTCCCCCCCCGCTCGCCCCCCGCTCCCCCCCGCTCCCCCCCGCGGGCCCCCCCCTCCCCCCCCGCTCGCCCCCCGCTCCCCCCGCTCCCCCCGCGGGCCCCGCTCGCCCCCGCGGGCCCCCCGCCCGGCGTTCTGAGCGCCTGCTGTGTGCACAGGAGGCCGAGCACGGACTGTGGGGCGGACGCGCTCTGCGGCCTCGGCAGGTCACCTCCCCGCAGGAAGGCGGGCACCCATCCCGCCCCCCGGGCTGCGTGAGCGATGGGGCGCTGACGGCCAAAGGTCACTCCTCTGCCCGGGGCAGTGACCAGGCCCCTCGGGGTGTAGGTCAGCACCCCCTACCACGTGCGGCATTCTCACGTGTAAGGGGCGCCCCCCGGGGCCTCGGACCCAGCACCGAGGGGCAGCCCTGAGGCGGGGCCCTGGCACGGATCGGCCTCTTCCCGGCCCCCGGGGGGAGCTGGAATGTCCCTCCTCGGGGAGCCTGACCTCGGGACGGACCTCTCTCCTGCCGGGAATCAGAGTGGCTTTCAAATGCCACATTTTGGGCCGAGGACAAGCTGCCCTTTAAACACCACAGCGTCCAGGTTTATGCCTCTGTACGGCCCCTGCGCTGTCTTCCCCGGCTCCCCGCAGCCCGGGCATCAGGGACGCCTGTCGGGGGCGGTGCTTTTAAAAGGTTTTTATTGGTGTCAGAGAGGGGACACACGTTCCCACTGATGGTTAGAGAAAGGGGCGGGGGAGATGTCACGTGGGAGACACAGCGATCGGCTGCCTCCTGCACACGCCCCTCCAGGGCCAGGAAACCTACCCGAGGTCGGTGCCCTTGACGGCGTTCCATTCCCAACCAGGGCCCGGGCCCGGGCTGTGGGCTCGGTCCCCAGTGGGGGGCGTGCAGGAGGCAGCGGGTCCCTGACTCTCTCTCATCATGGATGTTCCACCCTCTCTCCCACGCCCTTCCTCTCTGAGATCAATAAAAAAATTTTTTAAAAAATGCGCGTTGACGGCAGCCACTATTTTAAGCCGAGTATAACGCACACAGCGAGAGACGGGAACCGGAACCCTGCCAAACGCCGGGCTGGAATCAGACGGGCCAGAAAAGGAGGGCAGGTCTGAACAAGAAGCGAAAAGTGCAGCGAGTAGACGGCCGCTCGCCGGCCGGGGAGCGGGGTCTGTGTAAGTCCCTTTACTGGCGGACGGAAGAGGTGCCGGGCACAGCGCCGAGGCACCCAGAGGGAAACCCCAGACAGACCACGTGTGTGTCACCAGCGAGAAGCCCGCTCTGCACGTAGCACGTCAGACAGGCTGGGCCCCGCGGATGGACAGGGAGGAGCCGCGTCCGTGTCCGCCGCCGCCACGGGCTCCCGTCAGGGGGTGAGGGGCGGCCCTGGCACCCGCTCACCATCCCCGCCGGGGGCACGCGAGGCCCGGAGCTTCCCGAGACCGGCTGTCTGCACACCACGGCGCCCCCCCCCCCTCGCTAGGACCCCTCTCGGCAGCTGCCTGTACGTTATTGATCACTTTACAAATTGTTTTAAAGATGTTTGTATGGATTTCGGAGAGGAAGGGAGAAGAGAGACAGAAACATCCATGAGGAGAGAGAATCCTGGATCGGCTGCCTCCTGCACGCCCCCCACTGGGATAGAGCCTGCAACCCGGGCCTGTGCCCTGACCGGGCATCAAACCCTGACCTCCTGGTTCATAGGTTGACGCTCAAACCACTGAGCCACACCGGCTGGGTTTCTGTTTTTCCCTATTAATTCTCTACAAACATATTTTTATTGATTTCAGAGAGGAAGGGAGAGGGGAAGAGTGATAGGAACATTAATGGTGAGAGGATCGTTCATTTATTGATCATTTTTCAACAGAGGATGTGTTTCCATGTGCACCGGGGTGTGCTGATCACAGTCCTGCCCCCCTTGCCCCCACTCCACCTCCACCCTCTCTGGGGCTCAGGGCTCAGG
Organism: Pipistrellus nathusii; assembly: GCA_963693515.1. Taxonomy (NCBI): domain Eukaryota; kingdom Metazoa; phylum Chordata; class Mammalia; order Chiroptera; family Vespertilionidae; genus Pipistrellus; species Pipistrellus nathusii. Next base: position 189,608,514 of record OY882860.1, on the reverse strand, counting down.
TGAGCAGGACTAGGAAGGCCCCGCGCTTGCTCGTCAGCCTCAGGCCTCGCCCGGGAGAGGGAGCACCACCCCTCGGTCCTCCCGGGTCAGAGCCATGCCCCCCTCCCTCCCACCTGAGGGACCCAGCTGCCCCCGAGCCTCCCGCTGGACCTGGGGTGGAAGGCGGGTCACTAAGGAGGGTCAGGCCCAGACTCCCCCCCAGATCAGACCCGGGGAACCCAGGTGCCCGCAGCGGGAGGGGCCCAGCGCTCCTGCACGCGCCCAGAGGCTCGTCCGGAACCCCGAGACGGGGGGCCGGGGAGGCGCGCTCACAGGAGGCGCCCTGGTGCTCCACGGGCTTATTTTTGATTTTATAAGCTCAGCTGATGCTCGTCTACTTTTGAAATGCTTCCCAAGCCAGTAATGAGGCTGTAAATGGGGAAAGTGATGGGATTTGGGAGCCGCGGGGCCGCGGGGAGAGGCCCCCGGTGCCCAGCCCCAGCCGGGCGCCTCGGCATGAGGACTCCCCCTCCTCCCGCCCAGAAAAGGGTCCAGCCCCGCCCCGAGCCTCACCGCCAGTTCTGCACCAGCCGGTTGTGAAGCTCTGAATCCTGCAGAGGCTGCGTGACAGGCTCAGACCGGGAGAGGTGAGCTGTGAACACACACACACACTCACACACACACACGTACACAGCCACACACACACACACTCACACACACACACACTCACACACACACACTCACACACACTCACACACACACACACTCACACACACACACAGCCACACACACACACTCACACACACACACGTACACAGCCACACACACACACACAGTCACACATACACTCACACACACACACACACACACTCACACACACACACACTCACACACACACATACACTCACACACACACACACACACACTCACACACACTCACACACACACTCTCGCACTCACACACACACACGTACACAGCCACACATGCACACACATATGCATACATATATACACAACACACACACATACAAATATATATACACACACATATATACACACACACACACATATACAAATATATTCACAGACATATATACATACACATACACACATGTACACACAGCCACACATACACACACACCTATGCATACATATATACACAACACGCATATATAAATATATATACACATACATATATACATACACACATATATACACAACACATGCATATATACAAATATATACACAGACATATACACACACATACACACATGTACACATATGTACACAGTCACATACACATACACACATGTACACACACAGGGGGGAGGAGCGGGGAGCGGGGGCAGGGGCCTGCGGAGCTCCTGTCCGGGGCGGGGAGCCACGGGCCTGGCTTGGGCCGTGCTGCCTCCAGGACGTGAGCTCGGCGCCCAGGCCTGCCCAGCGCCCGCCGGAGGGCACCTTAGAGGGAGGGGGAGGCAGAGGAGCCTGGACGAGACAGGGACCCCTCGGTGGGCTGCCTCCCGCACGAGCCCTGAGGAGCCTGGGCCGGGAGATCGCAACCCAGGCCCCTTCCCGGGACTGGAGTCGAACCCGGGCCCTTCGGTCCACAGGCCGGGGCTCTGTCCACTGAGCCACACTGGCCAGGGCTCACCGGTCATCCGCTGGTCTCAGCTGCAGGGAGCTGGGGGTCGGAGCCAGCGGGCCGGGGAGGACAGCGGGTGCTCCCCAGACCTGTGGCCTGCGGGCAGCCTGCCTGCGGCGGGGCCGGGACGGCCATGGCTCCGGGGCTGTTTAATCGGGTCAGGCGGCTGCTTGTGGGACTAAGACGCGTCTCCTCGTTCCCTGTCGCTGACGAGGCTGATGGACTGGGCGGGCGGCAGCAAGCTCTTTAGAGATTGTGTCCCTTCCTGCGAATGTCCGGGAGGGGAGGGGTGACCCCCGGTGACCCCCCACATGACCCCTCACGTGACCTCCCAGGTGACCCCCCGGTGACCCCCCAATGACCCCCGGTGACCCCCCCGGTGATCCCCCAGGTGACCCCCCGTGACCCCCCGGTGCCCCCCAGTGACCCCCCGTGACCCCCGGTGACCCCATGGTGACCCCTCACGTGACCTCCCAGGTGACCTCCACGTTACCCTCCCAGTGACCTCCCAGGTGATCCCCCGGTGACCCCCCGGTGACTCCCCGGTGACCCCCAGGTGACCCCCCGGTGACCTCCCAGGTGACCCCCCGGTGACCTCCCAGGTGACCCCCCGGTGACCCCCCGATGATCCCCTGGTGACCCCCCGGTGATCCCCCGGTGATCCCCTGGTGACCCCCCGGTGACCCCCCGGTGACTCCCCAGTGACCCCCAGGTGACTCCCCACGTGACCCCCATGTGACCCTCCACATTACCCTCCCAGTGACCCCCCAGGTGACCCCCCCCGGTGACCCCCAGGTGACCCCCAGGTGACCCCCCCAGGTGACCCTCCAGGTGACCCCCCGGTGACCTCCCAGGTGACCCCCCGGTGACCCCCCAGTGACCCCCGGTGACCCCCGGTGACCCCCCGGTGACCCCCCGGTGACCTCCCAGGTGACCCCCCGGTGACCCCCCCGATGACCCCCAGGTGACCCCCCCGGTGACCCCCGGTGACCCCCTGGTGACGAGTCGGCTGGAGAACGGGGGCGGGTCACGTAACAGCCACGTGGCCGTGAACCGGTGGGGTCCTGTGATCGCGCAGGAAGCCACGGAGGACGGAGGAGGCGGCCGGAGCCGGAAGCTGAGGGAGGAAGGCCCTCCCCGGGGCCTGGGCGGGAGCCGGACCCCGACCCCCCGACGGCAGGCTCTGCCCAGGACGGGCCGCCCGGCGGGTGAGGCCGGCTCAGACATGGAGTGGCTCCAGGACACTGTGACCGGTTCTGGAGCAGCTGAGCCCTGTGCCCCAGGGGGACCCCGAGACCTGCCCTGCCGGCTCCCACGGGGCCCCATCCTGTGCCCGCCGGGCCCTGCCTCCCGCCCCGGCTCCCGGGTGGAGACGGGCAGGGGCGCCAGGGGGCTGCTGGGAGGGAAGCGCAGGCCACGAGACCGGGGCTCCCGCTGAGCCCCAGCTGCAGGCGGTGCAGGGCCCCCAGCCCCGCCCTCACCTCCCGCCTCCCCCTCAATGGTCCAGCCGGCCTCCGCTCCCCAGGGGCCGTCTCCACACCCCAGGCCGCGCTGCTGCCCATGAGGCTGCGCGGTTGTGACACCAGGAGGCAGGGGCACTGGGCTTCACTCGGAGCCGGAGCCGGAGCCGGAGCCACACGGGTGTCTGGGGAGAGGCCTCTGTTCTCGGGAGCCCCGGGCTGGGCAGACCCTTCTGCAAGGCCTGCGGGCTGCCGGGAGCCGGGTTTTCCTATGGTTTTCCCACCGAGCGCTCTGCACACAGGCCTCGCCGAGCCGTTACCCCGACAGCTGGAAGCCAGGCTGCGGGGGCAGGCAAAGGGTGTGTTGACAGCGTGTGTGTGGGGGGGGGGGGAGGGAGTGTTGGGGGCGGAGGGGTTGGGCTGGTCCTGGCGGTGGGAGGGGGCAGCCAGGAGGGGGGGAGCCCCGGGGAACGTCCAAGGGGCATCACTAACGCACAGAGGGCTTCCGTGTCTCCGAACTTCCTGTCCGCGCCCGTGGCTGGGCCGGCGACCCCCGCTGCCACGTTCAGAGGCCTCTGTGCCCAGAATGAGCACACGTCCCGGAGGAAATCACGATGACGTCAGCCTTAACGCTCTCATAGCTCCCGTTCTATTTAATCTCGAAGGGAATTTTAGGGGAAGTGTCTCCTGCCTGGAGGAAATATTTATATGAATTGAGCAGTTCCACCACCATCTCTTTCTTTTGTGAGATTCCAGCAGAGTTAAATTTAAGATTGTATCGGAGGATGGCTGCCACGGCTCTGTGACAGCCTCGCTGCCCATCTGTTCCTCGCCCGGCTGCTTCCACTGCAGAGTAAGTCACCCACGCCCACGGGCACCTGACGCCATCGGTGATCCTGGCGGGAGGGACGGGGTCGCGTTCTCACTCCACCTGTGGGATGGCAGCCTGTTTGTAATGCACAAGTGCCAGTTTAAAATAAAAGAGAGAGAGAGAGAGCGAGAGAGAGAGCGAGAGCGAGAGAGAGAGAGCGAGAGAGAGAGAGAGAGAGAGAGAGAAGAAAAGTAATCTAAATATCAATTTCAAGAAACTGGAGGAAATAATGGTACACTGAGTTGAAAACCGTGGTGAGGACAAAGAAGAGAAACCAGGAGTGGGACAGAGGGACTCACTCCGCCAGCGGCCGGGGTCCCGCCCGGGCTGGTCTGTCAGGAGGGGCCTCAGACCAGCCGACAGCGGTTACCGGGACGATGGGAAAAGGGAACTTCCAGCGTGACCGCAGCGCCGGCCAAACAGACTCAGGAGGAAACAGGAGAGCCTAGACAGTTCGGTATTTATTTTATTATTTTTTTAAGAGTTTTTTTTTATTTTTTATTTTTTTATTTTATTGATTTTGTACAGAGAGGAAGGGAGAGAGATAGAGAGTTAGAAACATCGATGAGAGAGAGTCATCAATCAGCCGCCTCTTGCACACCCCCCACTGGGGATGTGCCCACAACCAAGGCACATGCCCTTGACCAGAATCGAACTCGGGACCCTTCAGTCCCCAAGCCGACGCTCTATCCATTGAGCCAAACTGGTCCTGGCAGTTCTGTATTTATTAATGGAGCTGATAATTAAATGTGCAATTGAAATGTCTCCATCCGAGACCAATCCTCCAAGCCCACACGCCCATACACCCTTCTGTTTACGGAGAACAATGCACACACGGACTCACACACAGACACACACATGGTGCCAGGCCCAGGACGAGGAGGTGGGCGCTGTGGCGGAGGGTGAGGGACGGGGTGGGGGGGGGGGGGCTCAGCCTGCCGCTGGCTCTGTCCCTGAGCATCTGTGGCTGCGGACAGATAAGCCTTTCCCGGCCGCGCCGAGGGCTGCCCGGCTGCGATTGCGTGTCCAGTCCCCCGCCTGCCGGCCACTCGCACCTCTGTGTGTGGCTGCGGCACACCTGCCCCTTCAGCATCTGTGTGTGTGTGTGGGGGGGGGGTGAGAAGGGGCAGAGACGGAAGACACAACCAGGGCAACAGGCTCAGGAAGACGTGGATTTAGAATCAGCACCAAAGCAGCCGCGGTGTGCCCTGTGCGGTGTGCCCTGTGGTTACAGCAAAGGGCCCGCCCCACCGCCCAGCCCTCCCTTTCCCGGCCCACGGCCCACCCCTCTGCTGGCGGCGGGCGCGAGGGCAGGCAGGAGACGGGGGGCGTCTCTCCATGTCTCAGGCAAGAACAGCCTGAGCCCCGCCCCCCAGCCCCCTGTGCACGGGGGGGGGGGGGGCGCGTGAGGCTGGGCCAGCGGAATGGCGGGAGGGCCTGGCGGGAAGGCTGGGAGGGCAGCGGGGAGGCAGGA
>OY882860.1:189595585-189598085 GCA_963693515.1 Pipistrellus nathusii | reverse complement strand
GGGGGGGGGGGTTGGGGGCGGAGGGGTTGGGCTGGTCCTGGCGGTGGGAGGGGGCAGCCAGGAGGGGGGGAGCCCCGGGGAGCGTCCAGGGGGCATCACTAACGCACAGAGGGCTTCCGTGTCTCCGAACTTCCTGTCCGCGCCCGTGGCTGGGCCGGCGACCCCCGCTGCCACGTTCAGAGGCCTCTGTGCCCAGAATGAGCACATGTCCCGGAGGAAATCACGATGACGTCAGCCTTAACGCTCTCACAGCTCCCGTTCTATTTAATCTCGAAGGGAATTTTAGGGGAAGTGTCTCCTGCCTGGAGGAAATATTTATATGAATTGAGCAGTTCCACCATCTCTTTCTTTTGTGAGATTCCAGCAGAGTTAAATTTAAGATTGTATCGGAGGATGGCTGCCACGGCTCTGTGACAGCCTCCTGCCCATCTGTTCCTCGCCCGGCTGCTTCCACTGCAGAGTAAGTCACTCACGCCCACGGGCACCTGACGCCATCGGTGATCCTGGCGGGAGGGACGGGGTCGCGTTCTCACTCCACCTGTGGGATGGCAGCCTGTTTGTAATGCACAAGTGCCAGTTTAAAATAAAAGAGAGAGAGAGAGAGCGAGAGAGAGAGCGAGAGCGAGAGAGAGAGAGAGCGAGAGAGCGAGAGAGCGAGAGAGAGAGAGAGAGAGAGAGAGAGAGAGAGAGAGAAGAAAAGTAATCTAAATATCAATTTCAAGAAACTGGAGGAAATAATGGTACACTGAGTTGAAAACCGTGGTGAGGACAAAGAAGAGAAACCAGGAGTGGGACAGAGGGACTCACTCCGCCAGCGGCCGGGGTCCCACCGCCCGGGCTGGTCTGTCAGGAGGGGCCTCAGACCAGCCGACAGCGGTTACCGGGACGATGGGAAAAGGGAACTTCCAGCGTGACCGCAGCGCCGGCCAAACAGACTCAGGAGGAAACAGGAGAGCCTAGACAGTTCGGTGTTTATTTTATTATTTTTTTAAGAGTTTTTTTTATTTTTTTATTTTTTTATTTTATTGATTTTGTACAGAGAGGAAGGGAGAGAGATAGAGAGTTAGAAACATCGATGAGAGAGAGTCATCAATCAGCCGCCTCTTGCACACCCCCCACTGCGGATGTGCCCACAACCAAGGCACATGCCCTTGACCGGAATCGAACTCGGGACCCTTCAGTCCCCAAGCCGACGCTCTATCCATTGAGCCAAACTGGTCCTGGCAGTTCTGTATTTATTAATGGAGCTGATAATTAAATGTGCAATTGAAATGTCTCCATCCGAGACCAATCCTCCAAGCGCACACGCCCATACACCCTTCTGTTTACGGAGAACAATGCACACACGGACTCACACACAGACACACACATGGTGCCAGGCCCAGGACGAGGAGGTGGGCGCTGTGGCGGAGGGTGAGGGACGGGGTGGGGGGGGGGGGGCTCAGCCTGCCGCTGGCTCTGTCCCTGAGCATCTGTGGCTGCGGACAGATAAGCCTTTCCCGGCCGCGCCGAGGGCTGCCCGGCTGCGATTGCGTGTCCAGTCCCCCGCCTGCCGGCCACTCGCACCTCTGTGTGTGGCTGCGGCACACCTGCCCCTTCAGCATCTGTGTGTGTGGGGGAGGGGGGGGTGAGAAGGGGCAGAGACGGAAGACACAGCCAGGGCAGCAGGCTCAGGAAGACGTGGATTTAGAATCAGCACCAAAGCAGCCGCGGTGTGCCCTGTGGTTACAGCAAAGGGCACGCCCCGCCGCCCAGCCCTCCCTTTCACGGCCCACGGCCCACCCCTCTGCTGGCGGCGGGCGCGAGGGCAGGCAGGAGACGGGGGGGGCGTCTCTCCATGTCTCAGGCAAGAACAGCCTGAGCCCCGCCCCCCAGCCCCCTGTGCAGGGGGCGGGGGCGTGAGGCCGGGCCAGCGGAATGGCGGGAGGGCCTGGCGGGAAGGCTGGGAGGGCAGCGGGGAGGCAGGAGGTGAGGGGCGTGTCCCGGGAGCTGAGGGTGGGGCGGGGCGGGACGCTGGGGGGGGGGGCTGAGTGAGACGGGTGGGGGTGGAGGGGACGTTTTCCGGACGAGCCCCCCCAGGCCTCGCTTGAGGCTTCCCCCCAACCTCCCCCGCCCCCATCGCTGCCGGCTCCGGGGGGCGCGCTTCTCCGCTGACCCTGCCCTCGGCCTTTCGCCCGTGAGGGCAGCTCTGGAAGCGCCGACGCCTCTTGGCGAAGGGGAGCCGGGTCCGGGAGGCGGGCGGCTGCCTCCCTCCGGGCCTGCACCGCGGGCCATTTCCTCGGGGGTCGCCATCGACCCGGGAGGGGCCGTGCCGTGGCCGGGGCCGTCCATCAGTCCCGGCTCCCAGCCTGAGTCCGCCCGGCCCGCGGGGTGAGAGCTGACATCATCGATCGGCTGTCTGGAAGATTCTATTATGACGGCGCGCTCGCTAACAACCCCACAGAGAGAGCAATCGCTCGGTCCTCGCGCTGCTCTCCTCGTCTCCACCGACCCCGCTCCC